>JAHBCN010003657.1:0-72357 GCA_019359885.1 Listronotus oregonensis | reverse complement strand
TCATCAAGGTATCTTTTTATAAAGGTTTAAAATTTGACTATTATATGTTTCCTATTAAGATTGGAATAATTGAATTTTTTAAATTGACTCACCTAAAAAACTTTTTTTAAAAAAAAAAGAATATACAGTACCAAGCGATTTACTCACAAGAGTTAAAATTTGATGATAAAATTATTTTTTTAGGAGATAAACTTAAATAATACTAAAATATCTGTTGAGTTTGTAATTAAATATCCTATTTCATAGGTTTGGTATATAGATACATCTTTGTAATTTTAGGTTAAGTATAGCTAGTAGAACGTATTTGAATTTTTTATGTAATGTTAGTAGCAAATTAAATGTAGCCTATTTTTGATTCACCCTGTTTTGGGTTTTAAAAAAATTTAATTTTATATACAATGTGTTTTTTTTTAATATTCAAAAAGTAAGATTAATATAATAATAAGGTTTTTCACCCCACGCCTAAGCCCCAGGTCTCCCCCCTAGGCCCGGTGTTAAAAGCGCAGGGGGCCCCCCCAATGTTAGGTTAGACATTTGACAAGTGACATTTTACAGCCGTCATTATTTTAACGCTTGTAAAAGCCTTTTAAGATACATCTCATCCACGTAAGCAAATTTCCTAAGTCACGTGGTTCGCGAAAATGACAGTTGACAGGTGGCATTTGACAGGTGACAGACCCCTTTTTTTTTAGCGCTTGCGTAAACCAAAAGATACAACTCATCCCGTAAGCTAAATTTCCTAAGTCACGTGGTTGGAAATATGACAGTTGACGGTGACATTTGACGGTGACAGGCGCCATTTGACATTTGACGATAGTATTGGCCCGCCCTAAATAACGCGTCACACAAGTTCCAAATATTTAATTACGTCAGAGATTTTAAGATAAACGTCCCCGGGTCGGTGGCGGAACCCATCTCCTCTACTGTTTTTGCTTCCGACCATTGTATGCGGTGTTGTTTTGACCAAGCGTGTTCGGCAATCCCTGACTTCGACGTTTCACCTCGTTCCGTATGTTTTTTTTTCTTTAACTCTAATTTGTGGTCTCTTTTTTTCCCCCCATATACCTCACCACTTTCCCGGGAAATTTTGGGAGATACACCTTTTTTGAAACATTGTTGTCTGGCCTCGTCTTAGTAAGAATCTTTTTAAGTAGTTTGGGTTTTAAAAAGCCGTTTTAATATTATACTTACTTGCCATTCTGCGAATTTTTTCCCCAATTTCCCTTTTAAAATATGGAATGGTCATACATATTTGGTCAGTCTGGTCTTGGTTCAAATAAGGACTGTAAAATTCCTTAATGTTGTTTCGGGGGAAAAAAGCCCTTGGTGGAAAAAAAACAAAGGGGGGAAAGGAGCTTTGTCAGGGGGCGTATGTTAGGCGTCCGGGTTACATTCCCAAGTTTTAAACTAGGGTCTTTATCGCGGACGATGGCATGCCAACCCCAAGACCGATGTGCGTAGTGAAGAGCTACATCCTTCACGAGGTACCCCTGTTCTAGACTGAACACATCGGATCTAGTTTAGGGGTTTTCGAAAAAAACCCCCAAGTCAAGGTGGAACAGCATAGGCCGAGGACTGCATGACTAAGGGGGGGCTTAGTTACTACTATGCGAACCCGGGAACCGGGGAAAACCCCGGGTTTTTAAATTTGTTGCTGCGGGGCACTGCTGCAGGTGACCTTTATTTCCTCCGCTACTCGTGGGTACAAAATGGACAAAAAAAAAAAGAACAAAGAAAAAGAAATAGAGGACACCGTTGCTGTCCTCAGCACAAAACGAAGGGGGCAAAAATGTCCCCAAAAATCAAAGTCAAAGACTAACAGAGGGTTCCTGCAAACCCCTTTTCCCCCATCATCAGGTAACGATGAAAGCGTACCAATGATGGTAGACAATACAGAGGACTCTAACTCCTCAACTCAAACTATACGGGGAGCTGAAAATCCCGATGACAATAAAATGAAGAAGAGCTCTTAAAAAGCAGCGATGATGAGCGGGGGCAAACGGTGACCCTAAAAAAGGGGAACCCGGGCAAGCTCTCTGGCGCTTCAAGAAAGAGGTTTAAATACCTCATCAAAAGTGGGATGGCCAGAGAAGAAGCCCGTGTAAGGGCTCTCAACCAATAAACCCCACCATGAAGATTCCTCTGATAAAGGATCGAAAAGGGTCCGATCAGAAGAAAATACTCTGAGGGAAACCTATAAAGAGGTCTAAAGGTCAGGAAAGGAGAGTAATAAAACCCCTTTCTAGAACAGCCCTCCCTAACGACCTATAGCCAAGTAGCTAAAGGTACGAAAGTTGGAATAATACATGCCAACTTTCCTGAAGAAACCCTGACATTGGAACACTAGGGCCATACAGGAGTCCATAATGAACCAGATAGTAGAACGGGGACGGGGGACTGGCACCAACCCTTCCACAGTTCCAGCTACACGGGGCTCGCTTTGGGGTGTGCCAAGCCACAGCTAGTGGCTAAAGGGCATAGCCGCGAACCTAAGGCCAGCAGGGGTGGCTGTCAGAGTGGTAGAGGAAGCAGAAATGCCTCACACTGAAATACTGATAGCGTACCTACCAAATAGTCAGGACTACTCAAACAAAAAAATCCGGGCTCTTTTAGGGCGAAAAACGACCTCGATCTGTCCTGCTGGGGGGTGCTTAGGGGGAAAACAGGCCCCACAGTGAAATGACGTTCTCAGGGAAAAAAAATCCGCTGTAGAACTCAAAAAAAAAAGGCTATAAGCTGAACTTTAAGTTTGGAGAAATCCAGCTTAGACCAAAGCATAAAGCCCCAAGGAGAGGAAGCTCAGGTAATCCCCAAAGCGTTCCCCAAAGGAAGCTCCACATGAAGGGGGGCAAAAACTAAAACGGAGACTTCCAAAATAGAGGGCGAATCCAAAGGCAGCACAAAGCTCAAGGATAAGCCTTCAAAAAAAAAAGATGGACCCTGAAGGTGATAAAAAACCTAAGGCCCCAAAAAAGGCAGATAAAATTGCCTAAAACGTGCTAACAAAACACCGGCATCTCAGATGCCCCCAAAAGTAAATCTTCACACTCAAAAGCTGCATCTAGTGAATAAAAAATTTTAAAGGGAAAAATAAAAAGTAGGGCTAATCCAAGAGCCCTGGGTAAATAAAGGGAATGTAAGTTAATTTATGAAACATCTCATGAAGGCCTCGAGCGGCTTTACTTTTTAGTAAAAATGTTAATTTTTTTCCCAAATTTCCAGAGTTTATAAAGAGGGCTTGGTTGCGGCTTTTGAAGTACCGACTGAAGGAGGTAAAAGGAACGTTATAGTTGCCTCAGCTTACTTCCCGGGGGGATACACAAGATCCACCACCAGCAGCGTACAAGAACTAATAAGCTCAACCGAAGGAACAAACAACTTATTCTGGGCGGGTGCAAATGCGCACCATACAATATGGGGCAGCACAGACACAAACAATAAATTTATATCTGCTGGAATATTTGACATAACAATATAGACATTATCAACCAGGGAAATAAACCCACCTTTATGAATGCGATTAGGAAAGAGGTACTAGACTTAACCCTAGCTACGCCATTCATAATAACCAAATTGAGAACTGGCAAGTTTCCAAAACCATCTATGTCGGACCATATGCACATACGATTTGACATAGCGGCGGCAACGAAATCCTGGGTGAATACCGAGTGCCCAAACTGACTGATTGGTCCCTATTTAAGGAACTTTGTCAGAAGTTGAGGGATTACCTTATCCATAACAACTATTGAAGAACTTGACGCAGCCTCCATTAACTTAGAGGAACACTTGATCTCTTCATATGAAAAAAGCTGCCCGGTAAAACGAAAGGGAACCTCGGGGAGATGTTCCCTGGTGGAACAGGGAGCTTGACCGACTAAAGGTTGAATCTAGGAAAGCCTTTAATGTAGCAAAAACATCCCGGGGAACTGGGACAACTATCACAGAGCCCTTACCAATATAACAAAATTGAGGAAATCTAAAAAAAGGAAAACATGGAGAACGTTCTGCGAAGGATAAATGATCTTACCCCCCGGGAGTGCGACTCCAAAAGGTCCTAGCACGAGACCCTCAAACGGAATTGGACTACTTAAAGACGGGCCTAGAATATGTAGACTCAAGGGAAAGTTTGGAGATTTGTTAAAACCCACTTCCCAGGATCTACCATCATAGAAGATAACCAAATACAGGAAAACCCCAAAATGGGACCACGCCCCAAAAAGCAGGGAAAAGCCTAGCAGGTAAAATCTTCACAGATAATAAAATAAAATGGGCGGTTTAAGCTTCCAACCCTATAAATTCCCAGGTATGGATGGATATTTCCAGCCCTGCTACAGCAGGGCATAGAGGAAATACTACCGAACCTCAAAGCAATATTTAAAGCCAGTTACATACTGGGCTACATACCACAAAACTGGAGGAAAGTTAAGGTGGCGTTCATACCAAAGGCCGGTCGGCGTCCTATGGATGAGCCGAAGTCCTATCGCCCCATTAGCTTATCTTCTTTTCTCCTTAAAACTATGGAGAAAATAATTGACCAGCAGAATCAAGGGACATTGAACCCTCAACGATTAAATGGATTAAAGCCATGCTAAGAAGCCGCAAAATCAGCTCTGCTATGGGGGACGCGACTGCAATGGTCAGAGCGGTAAAGGGGTGTCCACAGGGTGGAGTACTATCGCCCCTGGTCTGGTCCCTAGTGGTTGATCGGCTTCTGGCGGAGCTGTCAGCAAGAGGCTTCGATGTACAAGGCTACGCAGACGACCTCGTAATCACCATCAGGGGCAGGCATGATGGCATACTATCTGCTCGCATGCCAGCGGCCCTAAACTTGGTTGAGAACTGGTGCTCAACGGAAGGGCTAAATGTCAATCCAAATAAAACAATTATAATACCGTTTACAAAAAGGAGGAAAACAAGGTTTATAGCTCCTATGTTAAACGGCATTACGATCAAACTTTCTAAAGAAGAAAAATATCTGGGAATTGTCCTTGACCAGAAACTCAATTGGAACTCGCAAATAAAAAGGACTATCGCAAAAGCATCAACGGCACTATGGGCGTGCCGCAGACTATGTGGTAAAACATGGGGTCTAAAACCCAAAATGATCTACTGGTCATACATTACAGTTGTAATACCTATAGTTACTTATGCCTCACTGGTCTGGTGGCCAAAAACAGAGGAAAAACTACACAAGGAAAGTTTCTGAAACTGCAGAGACTTGCCTATCTGGGAGTTACTGGAGCAATGAAATCTTGCCCAACGGCAGCCCTGGAGACAATGTTGAACCTCCTTCCCCTGCACCTGCACATAAAGAGGAGGCGATACTGAGTGCCTCCAGAGTAATCCAGACACAAAGTAAAGTCAGGAGACCTGACTGGTCCCTTAAAATTTTGGAAAAATCAAGATTGAAGCTCTGACCAAACCCACGGACATAATGCCTATAGTGCGGGGACTTCCAGCGCTCTTTTGAAGTGGTTATTCAAGACCGCCGAACTATGAGTGTGAATGAACCAAAGCATGAAAAAGGCTCACTTGTCTGGTACACACTGATGGATCTAAGATGGAACAAGGGGTTGGAGCTGGTGTCTTTGGACCTAGATGCAATATCAAAGTCTCTCGGCAAGGCTCCTTTATCTTCCAAGCTGAAATCCATGCAATTGATATTTGCGCTTCTGAATGTGCCAAAAAGGCCTTCGAGGCGCAACCATATATATTTTACCGGACAGCCAGGCTGCTTTGAAGGCATTGACTTCGAGCTCTTTAACTCAAAGCTGTCCTGGGAATGCCGACAATCACTAAACCAACTGGCCAAACACAACAGAGTTACTCTGGAGTGGGTACCAGGACATGAAGGAGTGGAGGGCAATGAAATTGCCGATCAACTCGCCAAGGAAGGAGCACAGAGACCATTCTATGGACCTGAGCCTTTCTGTGGCACCACTAGAGGCCACAGAAAGGCTCAGGAACAATGGAAGTCCAAGATTCTAGTGTTATTGAAAAAATAAACAGGTTGAGAAAAGTACAAAAACCAAAATGGCGGACACATAATAATACTATTTCAAAATATTGCAGTAAATGACACTTAACTGGTCAATATCAAGATATTAGAGGTACACTGGGATATTATATCGTTGCATACGCCTTTAACACGACAAAATTTTTTTAAACTCATAACGTTTATCTGGCAAAATTGCTATTTCTCTTTTAATAATGAATATTACCACCAAATATTCGGGACACCTATGGGATCTCCGATTAGTCCTATTCTGGCACAAGTAGTCATGGATTACATTCTGGACAAAATTTTAGCCAAACTCTCTTACCGGCTGCCATTCTTATATAAGTTTGTTGATGATCTTGTGACCGCAGTTCCGAAGAATGAGATTGACAGTAAGCTACACATTTTCAACTCTATCAATCAGCATATTCAGTTTACGATCGAAAAAGAAAAAAACAACAGTGTTCCATTTTTAGACACTTTATTGATAAGAGAAGCAAATGGTAGTTTGATTTTAAATTGGTATCAAAAACCAACCGCATCGGGGCGTTACATAAATTATTATTCTAACCATCCCCAAAATCAAAAATATAATACTGTCATCGCCATGAAGAACAGAGTTACTCATATTTCTGACAACAGATTTTGAAAGAAAATCTTGTTAAACTTATGAAGATATTTTTGAACCACGGATATCCCAGGAACATATTATCCAAATTAATATATAACACTAATCCTTATGACGGCCCAACAGACGATAACCCTCCTCAAACCATCAAATATAAAAAACTTCCTTACATCCAGGGTCTAACACATAATGTAATAAAAAAACTTTAGTAATATTACAAACTTAAAAATTGCGAAGTATAACTTATTAAAAATTGGTGACATTTTCTCAAAAATGAAAGACAAGATCCCTACTTTGCATAATTCGAATATTGTTTACAAAATTCCATGTTTGGGATGTAACAAATGTTATGTAGGCCAGACTTCGCAAAGTTTAAAATCACGGATAACACAACATAAAAGTGATTGTCAAATTGCAAAACGTTCATGTGCTTTGGCTTGTCACTTTTAGGATCTTGATCACAATTTTGATTATCAAAATACTAAAATTTTGGACCGGGAGAATTACCGAAAACGAATATTTTTAGAGATGACCCACATCAGTAAAGATCCTAACACAATCAATTCTAGATCCGATATTGACCAGTTAAGTGTCATTTACTGCAATATTTTGAAATAAAATATTATTATGTGTCCGCCATATTATGGGTTTTTTGAACTTTTCTCCCAAACCCGTTTATTTTGTTAGAACTGTGTCTTAAATATTTCTGTATGTCTAGATTTTTTTTATATAGTTTTTATTTATTTAAGGTTTTTGTAAGTTTTTTTACCGATATTATTTCAGGAAATAAAAAATAGTAAAGATTCTTTTTAAAATTTTCAGAATTTAGCTGTCGTTCTTTTATATATCTATATATATATATATATATATATATATATATATATATATATATATATATATATATATATATATATATATATATATATATATAGATATATATAGCACGAGAGCTAAATTCTGAAATGTAAAAAAGCTACTATTTTTATTTCTAAAATAATATCGGAAAAAAAAAAACCAACAAAAAATTTAACAAAAATATATAAAAAAAACATACAAAAAATATTTAAAGACAAAAATAAACAGGTTAAAGAAAACCAAAAATAACGGACATATTTTTTATTTCAAAATATTGAAATAAATAATCGGTCTTGTTGGGATGAAATAATGAGTTCACCTCAAACTCCCCCGTCCAAAATTTTAGTATTTTTTATAATAATCAAAGTGGGACAAAAATAAACACATTTTGCTATTTTACATAACTTTTTGTTACATCCCAAACATGGAAAACTATCAAAAGAAAAAGGTTCTCTTCTGAGAAATCAATTTTAAAAGCTTCATTTTATTTATTACAAAAAAGTTTTTATTACATTATGTGTTGACAAGATTAAGAAATGGTTTTAGATTGAATTAGATAATGTTCTGGATATCCGTGGTCAAAATATCTTCATAAGTTTCAGACTCCTGTCAAAAAATATAAAGTAACTCTGTCTTCATGGCGATGACAGTATTATATGAGAAGGGGTGTAATAATTTATGTAACGGTTTTGATACCAATTTATCAAACTACCATTTCTTTTATAAATAAAAGTGTCAAAAAAATGGAACATTTTTTTTTCTCACTCGTGGTGTAGATTGAAGGACTTGTCAATACTACGCGTCTTTAACTTTTTATATAGAATTGGCAGCCGAGAAATACTACTTGTGCCAAACTAATCAGTAAATAGAATTTTATGCTTTGATGATATGGTGACGTATTATAATATATCCCCATTTACCTTAATCTTTAAGTATTACCAGTATATTTATTTCAATAACTTTAGAATTTTGGGATTTCCATTGTCTTTATTTAATTGTTACACAACGTTTCGGTTAGTGATGTATCTCAAGGGTTTTTTCAAGTGATAACAAAAAACTATTCCTAAAAGCTACGACTTATATACTATCCCTTGTTCACCGAAGCATGACCGACTTTTCACGGTTCAGCAACGGCTGCCAGATGTTCGAAATATCAATGCTTATTTCCTTGAATAAAAAAAAAATGTGGCTTTTAAATTTAAGTATGACATATGATATTATAAGTTGCCGATTTTGGATATTATAACATGTGTCTATCACTTCCGGTTTTACCGGAAATGACATCTACTTTGATTTTTTAAATGAAACACCCTGTATGTTTTTCAAAATTTGGATTCTACGGATCATTTCTAATATAAAATTTTTATTATATCCTATACCTATCTCTGCTAGTTTTTGAGAAAATGGCGATTAAAGAAGTCCAAACTACTGCACTTATGCAGTTTTATGGGAAAAAAATAAATGTTATAAAAGTGTATTATGTTTTATTAATTTTTTCTGAAGACTCTATCTGTGGGGGTCATAATAAAACTACTTACGGCTTTAGCGAAAGTGTGCGAAAATTGGCTTTTTTAATAATGTTACTTCAAAAGTTATAATGCAACAACCTGTATATTTTTTAAAATTTGGATTTTACGAGTCATTCCTGATATACAATCTGTATTATATCCTATACCTATTTTTGGTAGGTTTTTGGGAAAATGGCGATTGAAGATGTCCAAACCACCGCACATTATGCAGTTATAGAAGAAAACAAATAAATGTTAGAAACACTTATTATGTTTAATTTATTTTTCTTTTTAAAAACTTTATCTGCGAAGGTTATAAGTTATAATAAAACTACTTAAATAAAAAATGATAATTAAATAATAAAACTACTTCAAACAGATGGCCTGAATTATTTTAGGCTTATTAATTTACTTAAAAGTATTCCATTTTTTAGTTTAAAATAAAATTTGTATTTCTTACCTAAATGACAAATTTAGAAAAAACATTTATCAAATAGCTATACAGGATTAGCAATGCTAGATTAGTGTAATTATTTAAGGTTCCATATTAATAAAAAAAACTGTTAGGTTTAAATAAAGGTTTTTATAAATAAAATATAATTAGATAAAATGTATATATATATATATATATATATATATATATATATATATATATATATATATATATATATATATATATATATATGTATATATATATATATATATATATATATATATATATATATATATATACATATATATATATATATATATATATATATATATATATATATATATATATATATATATATATATATATATATATTTATAATATTTACTACATTATGTGCGATTAATAGGGCTTCTTTACTTCAAATTTTTACTTAGACGGCTCGAGACAAGAATTATTAAAATAAACAATAAATTAACCTACTTTTAAATCTATACGCAAAGCTAGCATAATCTTAATTTCCTTTATTATAGGTTCTGTTGAACACAATGTAAAGCTATACTAGCGATCCAAATGTGACATTTAAACAATGCGATAAGTGTTAAGTGATAAATGACTACTGTACGCTATATTCTGATAAACTCGGTCATCGATCATTAAAAATAAAAATGCATATAGTATTAAAGATAAACAATTTTATTTACCAGTTTTAGGACACATTCATATAACATTCAATTAATAATAGTATGTTATAAGACATATAATAATAACATTTTTCTATAATTTCTTAATTTTAATTGAAGACATACTAAATTTACAATATTTAATAATTTATCACAAGTAAGAGAGTAAACTTTTTACTGGCAAAATTTAAAGCATATGCTCTATATTTTATAATTAAAAATGTAGGTAAAAGCTTCTGCTCACAACTGTATTATGAGCGAAAGCATTAACTTACATATAATTAATTTCTTAATGAATAAAACATATCTTTTGCATAGTACCTTAAGCCTATGATTTAAAATTTTTGCATCTACTTAGTACATATATATTTTCTAAGACAATATCACGAAACAAAAGTATGCGCACTACCTTAGAGTCACAAAATAAAGGTTTTTTGATTTTATCTAGCTAATACTGAATTTCAAAGAAGAGTTGCAGAACTAAGAGGAATTGGCGACTTTAAATGTACATGAAACCTATTAGAAATGTTTACCAATGTAGATGTAAGTTGGCTGGATTCCATACATGTCGCTAAAATTTCAAAAAACTTCGTTATATGTGTCACTATCCAACAGCTGGGATGATAGATACAGATTAAAACCGAGGCTGACTTCATTTGGAACCACAGGTTGTTAAAAAAAGGAGTAATAAATAAAAGCTACTTTGGGCAACTAAAGCGCAAGTCTCCAGTGGTGAAGTATGTGTGCCGAATTAAAAAAAAAATGTTTCATTAATCGTTATTTATTGCATTACACTTTTTATTATTGCCAAGTACCTGGGAGATGCAGATTTTGAATATAATTTAGACTTAGACGATAGTCATCGGTAAAAACTATGAATCAGAAGATAATATCTTTTCAGTTATTACCTAGGTAGGTAGGTAGGTAGGTAGGTTTAAAGCGAGTGGGTATAACACCCTTACACCGCGACCGATCGGTCCATTGTGGCTCACACCCTTTTATATTTCTCCCACCAGGTCCAAACTTCTAATAAATCTGATGATCCTGTTGGGAGAGAAATCTTTCACCTCCCTCGGCAACAGGGTGTCATTGCCGAGGATTGCGAATCTTAGTCGTGCCATTGCTGGGCACGAACACAGTATGTGTTCTGCCGATTCATCCCCCTCCATGCACATGCCGCACTCGGCTTCTTCCGCTAGGCCGATCTTGTGCATGTGGTATTTTAATCTGCAGTGTCCCGTGTACAGTCCCCCTAGAGTTTTAAGGTATACACTTGATTGTTCCAGTAGTTTGACAGTACATTGTTGGTTCGGTGGGTTTATGAAGGCCTTCGAGTGTCTGAGACCCGGAAGTCCATGCCAGTACCGAAGATTTTCTCTTTGTGTCTAAGCTGATATGAACTGCTTGGCCATTCCATAAGATATACCGATGACCGGTTCCGGCCCTGTCAATCTTGTTTCCGCCCCCCTTTTGGCAAGGGGGTCTGCGGATTCATTACCCTCTAGGCCGGTGTGTCCAGGTATCCACAGTAGTGTCACCTTATTGTTTTGACCCAGTTTGGTCAGCGCATCCTTGCAACTCCAGACGGTTTTCGAATTGCACCGGCTGGCTTCAAGAGCCTTAAGAGCTGCTTGATTATCGGAGAATATTTTAATTGTCTTACGTGTGCAGTGCCGATCAACCAGAGATCTAGCACACATCTTAATAGCAAATACCTCCGCTTGAAATATGGTTGCGAGAGTGCCCAGGCTGAAGGAAAACTCTGCCCTATTATCTAACTCATCTGAAGAGATCCCAGTGACACTTAATTTACACGGATAAATTACTGCTGCCACAATCAGCAGAAGCTTACAATAATTCATGGCTGTTCACGTTAAAATGGCAGATTGCTTTTTATTTAAGTTAATCCTCTTAAGTACAAGCATATCATAATTCCAAATTAAAGTAAATGTTGCTTCTTAAACTATCCGTTGTAAGCTATTGCTAAGAACGTTTGCTCATATGCGTGAGCATTTGCTTTCTCTTTATTTATATGACCCATTATAATGAAGACCCACCTCTTTGGTGCTTAAATTAGCCTATAGTTAACAGAAATAATTAGTAATTGACTTGAGGTTTTGAAAACTTTAAACCTGATAGGCATGTGTCGTAAAAAACTTAGTTTGTTATTTATTATTTTATCACGCGACTGTTTTATCATAAGACTTATTACTTTGCTAAAACTCAAGAGGTAATTTATTTTTTTTTTTTAATTTTTACTAATACCATATTAATTTTGGTGGACGGTATTCACTTCAGAAAGCGGTTATACCTCCTTAAGTTTATCAAAAAATCAGGTTTAGATAAACTGTTTATGCTCAACTGATTTTTTTTTAAAGTTAAACTACTTCAAAATTTAAATTATTTCCGAAGTGATCGCAATTAAGCGTCAAAGAGTCTGCTTAAAACTCGGGTAGGGATCAGACCGTACGAGAACTCAAAGCCTTGTTAACACAATAGAATTTTACGGTCCAGAAATAGCAGATTAAAGGTTAAAAAATATACCGTGTTTAAAGACACTGACGTCGTTCTCTTTTCAACTAGTGTATAAGATATTTCTGATCTACTTAACCTATTGTGTTAATATTTACAATACAGATTTTTTACAATGTTTATTTGTTTTTGTACCTATACCTTTGAATGCCAGGGTAGTGTAACCCCTACAATTGTATATTTAATTTTAATTTAATCCACATTAAAAAGGTATTTAAGTGTTTATTTGCCTTAACTGTGTCCGACCTAAAAAGCATCCCTAAGCTAAAATACAATATAATCGGTAAAGAACTCTAGATCACCGAGGCTCAAACTTTTCTTCACGCGTACCACATATATATTCTGCATCTTTAACCACAGATTTAGAAAATAGGTAAAAAAATTGCTATTTTTGATAAAAATTATATTTATTTAAAAAAGAGCATTATTACAAATGTTACAAAATAAAACTTAAAGTAAAACTAAATTTAAAAATTCGGTGAGAAAGATGGTTTTGCATAGCTGCGACAAGCGAAACGATACCAGGATCAATTGTGGTTAGTTTCATTCGCAAATTTGGATCAAGATTAGGCCTACTGCGAAATTTATTTTTTACATGTAGCATAACAGAAAATTTAGTTCCACACAGGTGGATAGTAGTAAAAGAAAGTGAAAATAACAATGCTTTTTTTTGATAAATTTGGGTATTCATTTTTAGCACCCAGCCAAAATTCAGCTAATTCTAATTTTGAAAACTCTTTTTTCAAACCTCCATCGCAAGATAGTTCTATTAAAGACTCTTTTTTGTCCTGTTTTAAGGTTCGGAATTGCTATCTAAAATAAATGGTTGTCGTATCCAAAGAAATTTAGAATAGTTTTCGTTATAATATTCTTCAAAATAATTAATCAGCGTTTGACAATGCCATTTTCTATTTAAAATAAGATCATCTTTTACCTTTATTTTATGCTTAACCACAAAACTTTCCAAATTGGTAAACGACTGCAAGTCTTTGTTTGATACACTATTTTTCATCATATGACATTTCCTAGTAAAAGCCTTTGTTTTGATGTTTACAGAAAATGGATTATGTGATTTACCTTATAAGTTTAAGTTTCAGTCATTTAATCAATTAAAAATATCTGATAAATAAGCTAGTGTTGTGAGTCACAACTCATCTATTAATCGATCACGCAGTTCAAAATTGGTTTCTATTACAAACACATGTACTTCGGAACAACTTAAATAACCTCTTCAACATTTTTCCCTTCTAAAAGTCATCTCACCTCGGTATGTAGCAATAATGAATATGATTACTTCCCATTTCAGAGCATAGTTTTGAAAATAAACGCGAGTTTAAAGCTCGATATTTTATGAAATTCACTATCCGTTGGCATTCAATAAGTAAAACATGACATTTATGGGTTAATTTTATTAAAATTTGTCGTTGTCTCTATATATAATGCGTACCACTTTTAAGTGGTTTGCGTACCACCAGTGGTGCGCCTACCACAGTTTGAGTACGGCTGCTCTAGATCATAGGAGGCAACTCAATAGTAAACTTGGCAAACTATAAAAAATGCAAATTCAGCTAAAAACGCCCCACAAATGTTTTTATTAATGCGCTGTTGATGAAAAAAAAAGCACTTTAACTCTAATAAAATTCAATGCCTCTATGAATGTAAAATATTTCTAACAAACAAGCTGGTCGGCTGACGGGTAAAGCGATTTTCTCGAGAAATGACTGATGCCATATTCGTGTACGCTGCAGTTGAAGCAATTTATTTAGTGCAATTTGTAACTATAGCGTAACTTATCCGATGAGCCAAAATACGAAAAGTCTCCGGAGAGTTAATATACATTTTGGAGAAAATTAAATACATACAAAATGTAAAACATTCTGTACCTTTTTATATATGTTTAACATACATTTGTTCAAAATTTTTGAGTTACCAAACTATGAATATTTTAAATATTTAAAAAAAAAAACTAATAATTTTGATAGAAACGATATTTTTGTTGTCGAAAGTTAGTAGTAGATTATGTATATTTAATAAGTTTAGACACACAAACCAAGGATTTAGGTTTTTAATATTTATTTTAAAATGGGTAAATGATTCTTGTTACACAAAAAAACCACAATATAAATAAATATATATACATATATACATATATCATATATTATTTTATTTCTGTACATCAAAAATGTATCCCTATTTAAGTCTCTAGGGAAAAACTGTTTTCGAGATAAACGCACTACCTGAATTTTTTTTTTAAAAATGGTTTTGCCCAATATTTTCCAACTTTTATGGTGAAAGTTCTTAACACGCTGCCGTCCCACGGGCACAAAACCTGAAATTCTCACCCCCAAAATCCCTCATTCATTCGGGATAGGGGAGCTTTATGGATGATTTTTGGGGGTAAGTTTCCGGGTTTTTTACCCGTGGAACTTTTGTTAAAACTATTATTTGCAAACTTTAAAAACTATTGGAAAACCCTTTTCCCTGGAAAATGGGACCTTTAATCTTTATCTCAAAACCAGTTTTCAGAGACTTAAAAAGTATACATTTTGATGTAGAGAAAATTATAGTAACTTTTTTTTAATAACAGGTCAATACACTAAGCTAAAAAAAAGTTATGCCATCTAAAACAAGTGGGGTCGGCCGTAGGTGGTGCCGTCTACTAGCAACATCAAAAGCATGAACGAATTTGAATTTCTCTCTTAAAAAAACCAAAATCATCAATTTTGTACCACTATGCCATTTAGTTAAGAAATTATTACAGAAACAAAATTAAAAGTTTGACACCCTATATATTAGTTATTATCAACTTTGGGATATGGCAATTTTACGTAAATTGCATCGACCTTATAGATAATAACCACAAACTAGTAATAGATAAGCAGGAGGAATAAAAAATATGGAGAGCCTACTTAACGAAATGTTTTACTGATTATCGAGAAACAACCGATCAATTGGATTGTGAGGGGGGGGCTAGAAATACTTAAGGAAGAATTACCTGAGGCCTTGAAAGAAACAAAAAATGGAAAAGCTACCGGTCCCGATAATTTAAATGATGAAATGTTTAAACTGCTAGACGATGAAAATATTGTTCTTTTGCTTAAATTGTTTAATCAAATTTACAATACTTGAGAGATACCCAGGCAATGGTTACATTCCACATTTGTTACACTCCCTAAAAATCCAGCTTCAAAAGATGCAATAAGTACCGTTTAATAGGTCTTATGTGTCATACACTAAATGTTTCCTGGTATCTTCCCAGACTATGAAAAAGATTGATGAGAAAAAGTAAACCCCAAAATTGGCTTTAGACATGGTGGGGAAACCCGAGATGTTTGTTCAAAAGGGGTGAAAACCCCAAAAAAATGCCTCGATAAGCGGAAATATCTTCCAAGTTTTATAGATAATGAAAGACATTTGACAACGTAAGACAAGAATAAGTAACATCTTTACTTAAACAGAGGGGGTTAGATGGGGGGGAAAAAAGGTTATCAAAAACTTGTACTGAAATGGCTGAATCTTAAAAAATCGGGTTGACAAGATCGGACCAAATCCAAAGTTGAAACCTCATATTGTCCCCCTTCTTTTTAATTATATTCGAATCTATCTTAAGGGGTTTTGGGTTTTTAGGTAAGAATAAGGAAAAAGGAAACCCTTAAAACATCCGGATGCTGACTATCGGTGCTTCTAACTAACGATAAAAAAAGGCCACGTACCTTGTAGCAAAGTGAATATTGTTTTTTTTTTGGTTTTTTTAAAAATGGTTCAAAAAAAACATAAAAAAAGAAAAAATTTTGTCATACTAAAGTAAATTTAAAATGTTAAAGGATAGAGATTGGACATAAAAAAAAAGAAAATTTAAATATTAGGTCAAAATCAAATGGGACCCCAAAGAAAAATATTTTAACGGGAATTTGCGACTGCCCATGGCGCCCCCCAAAAATTATGTACGCCATTTTTTTCTTTTAAAAGGGCCCTAAACCGACCTACACGCTGGATTCTTTTAAGATGTTTTTGGGGTATTGGGGATCAGGACCGAGAAAAAAAAGGGGGTTGAGAATGAATAAAGAGGAGAATCAAAACAATAAAACGAAGGAAAAGCTTTTTTTGGCCTATTTTTAAAAAACGTAGAGTTTCCAACCTTAAAGGGAAAAAAGGGGCGAAAAGGGGTTTTGGGGAAAATTTTCGGTGCGAAATCTGCGTCAGTGGTTTTTGGGGGAGACGAACGATTATCCGTTTAGCACAGGAAGGAGAAATTTAGTTGATGGCCCCCAACCCCCGTTATATATATATATATATATATATATATATATATATATATATATATATATATATATATATATATAAAAGGGTTTCCCAAAGGTAATGGGACCTAGAACATTTTTTGGTCGATTTTTATTCTTCTTTAAGTCCTTCCCTTAACGGAGGTTGGCGACCATCAACTGAAATTCCTCTCCTTTCTAAACGGATAATCTACTGGGGTCCATATCAAACCATGACGCAGATTTCCAGCCAAAGAAATTTTCCCCCAAGCCTTTCGTCCTTCGATTTTTCTTTTAAGGTTGGTAAAACTCTACTTGCTGTTTCTAAAAAATGGCCAAAATAAGCCCCCTTTTTTCTTTTTATTTAGTTGGGGGTTTTCGCTCTTTATTCATTATCTCAGTACCCCATCATTTGTCACTTGCGGGGCCCTAATATCCAATATCCGTCGGGGTAAAAAAAACTTAAAAAAATCCGACGTGTCATGGTCCTGCCTTGCGTAATTTTTAACTCCTATTAATAGTGTAAAAATTGTTTGGTGGCTCGCCATCAGCAGTCAGACCAAACCCCTTGCAAAAAAAAATATTTTCAACGGTCCCTTTTTTTTAACCCCCCTCCTGTATTTAAATATTCTTACTCTTTATGTCCCCCATCGGGCAGTATTCTAACATTATTAATATTTACTTTTGTGATACCATAAAATCTTCTTTATGTTTATTTTGAACCATTATTAAACCAACAAAATTTTTTTATATATATATATATATATATATATATATATATATATATATATATATATATATATATATATATATATATATATATATATATATATATATATATAATGTAAATAACATATGATGGAAAAAATAAAAATGCAATGGAAACATAAATTTTAACAAAATAAAGAATCACATGAAGTTTGAAATTGCATAGATAATATTGCATGTAAAATACACAAATGTATATATATTTTCTGTATCCTTTGGGCAAATATCATATTTGCTCAAAGACAAGTAGAAATATTCAATATCTGCACATCTAAAATTTCAATTTTAAACGATAAACCAGCTAATTTTGCTTTATAAACGATTATTGTACTACACCACTATACGGTTATTAAAAAAATAATGTTTTAAATATTTATAAATTAGAAATTAAAAAGATAAATAGAATTTTTAATAAAAAAACAATTTATTTCTTTGCCAGGATTTAAATGTACTACTGTTTAAAATTCACACACGCTTTACTGAATTAATTACCAGGTCGTGCACCGTAAACAAAGGCATTTTTAATTTTTTTATCCAGCCGATAAGTTTTGTTATATATGTGAACAATTTATTATTAAGTCCCAAGCTAGATCTATATCTGAGGAAGTCACAAAAGCCCACTTTTATATTTTGAGTGCCAAATTGGGGATCAGGATAAAAGTTGGGCTAGTGATTTCTACTTTTGCATTATTAAAACAGAAGATTCCGAAAAAGTATAGAGACAAAAAAAGATTCCAAATTTCCTTCTTTCCCAAAGGGCCCGTTCAACCAACCAGTCTGGGTTTAAACTTTAGGGAACAAGACTATGGAGGATTGATATAAAGACAATGGGAATTGGGCACAAAAGCCCGGGGGGGGCGGGCCCCCGACAGTTAAATATACAGGGAAGAAGAAGGAGAAGAGAAAAGGCCAGTTCCTCATTACCAGGAACTACCGGTACCGAAAGCGCCTTTTAAACCCGGAAATTGTGTTTCCCAGTTATTCCATTCAACAATAGATATCTTCCTAGGACTTTAAGGGGGTTTTACAAAGTAATGCTGTTTTTTGTGTCTGTGGGACAGTAGGGCAACAAGAACCCTACAGTAAAAAGAATTGATTTTATAAAACTTTATTTTAACCTGGTACTTTAATCATTAAATATGTCCCCCCTGATAACCCAAAAAGGTGCTACCGCCTCTCCATATTAGATTTAGACTAATAAAAAACTTTGTCAAGGCCATGGACAAAGGAGGTAGTGGTTTTCAGTACCTAAGAGAAATATTTCCTTAACTTAGTAATACAAAATTAAAAGACAACATATTTATTGGACCTTAGATAATTGGCAGCTTGGACGTGTTTTGTACGTGTAGTAAAAGGATTTTTGGCTAACAAGAAAGACTATCAAACTCTCCTAGGTAAACTGTTGAAAACCTATAAATTACTAGAGAGTTGAATTTTTTCCGGAAAATTTGGGTGCAGCAAGCAACGCACAAGAAGAGTGGTTTTACCAGGACACTAGGTCGATGGAAACAAGATACCAGGTACGCTGGAACTCATCTATGTTGGGCGACTTCTGTTGGTTTTTTAAAAGGGATGAGGTTACAGAACACAAAAGAAAAAAGTGAACGTTTTTGTCGCTGTATCATATTCGTATAATATATTTTTTATTTACATAACAACCAATCCTCAGTAATATTCTTCAAAAAGGGATTTATATGTTTTATATTTTATATTAAATTAATATTTTAGATTGTAAAAATATGTCGTCTTCTTTTTTCCTATACCAAAACTCATGTTCCCGTAGTGTTTATCATTTTCAAATTTTTGGGGACTCTAGAATACTTTAAACAAACCTATTTTCATCAATGTAACTTTACAAAAAATTAAATTTGTTGTCTTGTGTTATTATCAAATGCATACTGACAAAATTTTAATTAGTGTTACACTGTGTCTTAAATATATATCTATTTATTGTTATTTTATTAAAATTACTATTTTTATATTACCAAGAAATATGTTAAAAATTATTTTTAATGCTACATAGGAAGAAATAATTTTAGAACAAAATAATTATATGGTTTTTTATACATATCTTTTTAAGTATAACAGCATTATATAATTTAAAGTTTAACAACCTGTCGGTATTAGGGTTTTTTGGTAAGTTTTGGTTCAAATTCAAAAAGGTATTTTAATTAAAATGTCAAAAAGTTTTAAGACTGTGTTTTTTTTTTGTTTTTTAAATTGGAATTAATACTGGGTTCTGGTAAGTGTTGGTTAATCTAACCAAAATTAAATTTGTTACAAAAGAGCAATGTGAAAGAAAATGATATTCACAAATCTTAACCATACTTAAGGTTTACATTTATAAAAATTAACAAAAGTAGAGATTTTTTTAATAAAAACACTTGTCGTTGTGATGGTGAACTGTAATGTCATTAAAAAATAAATATTTCTATTACTTTTAAGTACTTTTAATCTGTTTAATAATGGTATGCATTTGCCTACTAACATATTAAATTTAATTACCATACCAGTTTTTTTAAGATAAAAATATAGATACCTACAATAACCTATAAGTAAGTTATTAAGTAAGTAAATAAAAACCAGTTAAGTAATCGTGAATCAGTCTGATCTGGCTCAGAGGCACAATAGTATAATTAGCCTTTTTGGGCACGTTTTAACTACTCTCGACGTCCAAAATAAATCTTCATTATTATGGAATGTTCTCCTGGTTTGGTTAATTATATTCATTGTTAAGGAAAAATTAATAATACAAATTTTTTAAACGTATATATTTATACCAGGTAAACACACAGAGGAAATCCTCCGAGGAAAAACAGTGCAGACCAGGATGGCACAGTTATTCCTCTAATGATTTTTTTAATGTGTGCGGCCGGCATTAGATAATTTTTTAGCCGTACTAAGTCAATTACGCTACTGCATCTTACCACTATATTAAGAAATAATTCCCAAATAAACCAGATAATTAAATGTACAAAAACCTATTTAAAATTCTGCAGGTATAGGCTTAAATGTAATTTTATTTTAATTTAGGATGATGGTTACATTTGTGAAGCTCGTTTGAGCGGCGAATTTGATTAAGTATTAACATTTCCCTGTGGATAACCGAGAATTTAAAACAAAATTGAATTAGCTTGTATTGCAGCATTGCGGTAATTTGTGAAAATAGTCAATGAAATGAAAATTCAAAATGGGTTGGTTAATAGAAAACAGACAAGTTTATTTGATGTTTATTTGCAGTTATCTAATTTTGTGGTTGCTGTAAGAGTCAGCAAAGCTTTCTAAATAAATTCAGTCGCCGTAATAAATACATATTGTGATACATTGAATTTTTAATTGTTTGTATTTATAGCTTAAATTTTGATAGAAAACTATTTTATAACTGACAAATATATTTTATAAAAGAGTATTATTAAAAGTAATTATAAATCGCTACTGTAAAAACCCAGAATTTTTTATTATGGAAAATATCCTTTATTTTATTAGAGCAATGATAATAATTAGTACTATAACCCATACCTATTGACTTGTATATTTTAATATAACTTTTTAACGGTTTTTAATATGTCATGATTTTGTCTATATAAAATTAAAATAATAATAAAAAAATAAACTTATTTGTTAAGAGGCTTCACAAAAAGTTAAAATTGGTCTTTATGACAGATAAAGCAAAGTTTTTAGATTTATAGTTAAATCTATGTGCCACAGATTAAAGATCAAACCTAAGGAATCACATATCTTTGTAAAAAAAAATATTAAAAATTTTTAATAATCACAGCTTTTTATGTTCTTTCTTGTTTCTCCACTAAATTTTATATTTATATTTTTAGACATTTTTATTGATTTCAACCAAAATAAACGTCCATAATATC
Organism: Listronotus oregonensis; assembly: GCA_019359885.1. Taxonomy (NCBI): domain Eukaryota; kingdom Metazoa; phylum Arthropoda; class Insecta; order Coleoptera; family Curculionidae; genus Listronotus; species Listronotus oregonensis. Next base: position 50,824 of record JAHBCN010003657.1, on the reverse strand, counting down.
TTGAGTACCTAACGCCGTCATCAGTCTTTTAAAACTTTAAGAAAGTGCTTTTATTTAAATATCAATAAAATGAACGTTTAAGTTCTCGTAAACAGTTTACATCGTATTTTCCGCTTAAAAATGAAAATACATTAAAGAAAATATATTTTCCGAGATGCCTTTTTATTGTTAAATAATTAGTAGACAAGTTCCTGACACATAAAGCAGAAATAACCATATAAAATATTTTAAATAATACTTGCTCCTCGTAAACCCTTTAGACTCTCAAAAGAACACCTATCAGTTTTTTTTTAAATTTTAATTAGCCAAGTCCCGGTAAAATAAAAAGAAAAGGAAATTATTCTAGTTCCATTGCAAAATTTTACGTTATAATAGTTCTATATTGTTAATTTTTCTGTCTATTATATTAGATATTAAGTGTTCGTGCTATGTCATGCAAAGACCTTTTATGTAAGCAATATGAAGGTATACTCTGGACAACAACCCAAAGGACAATATAGACAATTAAACACGCCATCAGATACTAAACGAGTATTTTAGCCAGGAAAAGGTAAATACACAAATTTAACAATTCGATACTAATTGGTACACAAACTATAAATTAACTTTAGATCTTTTAATGGGCAACATATTAACAGTTTGATTAAAAAATGATATATAGGTGTTACTTTTAGAGTTTCTACTAAATAGGAAAAAAGCAATAGGTTTTCCCACCTTTGGAATTTAAAATGATGTAACGCTTGTGTCGTATGTCCCAAAGAAAAATATATCAGTAATTTTGCTGTCAACAATCAGGGACGGATGGGCGCTAAAATTATTACCGGGCATTTGGAGTAATGCGGCGCCATAAGAGTTTCGTCTTCACCCCTCTCCCCTCCCCCCCGCAATACACACATATAAATTAAATTCACTTTTTTCATGATAATGTATATTCATATTACTGAGAACACCAAGATTTTTTTTTGAAATAAGATACATACGTAATAATAAATTTAAAGTAGCAATATTTTTTTTAATAGTTTGGAATTTTGTGCAACGCAGTCAATTATCTCTTCAGCATTGAGATTATGACGGATTTCTTTTTCAACCGCCATGAGCATGAAGCTGGATAAAAGTTCTTGACGTAAACTAGTTCGTAGACGATTTTTGATGTATTTCAGTTTTGAAAAACAGCGTTCACAGGCCACTTGAGTGATGGACTGCGTTGCGAGATATTTATATGCCAAACCGGTAATCGAATAGGCACTACATATTAAGCTGTACCGTTCTAAAACTGAAAGGCAGCAAATCACGCAACTGCGACAAAAATTGGTACATTTTTGAAAAGGAATTTCATCGTCTTGTTCTTTATCGTCTTCATCATTATCTTTGATTTCCTCTTCGTCTTCGCTTTTAGAATTGTCCGGAAGTTCTTCGTCATCATTGCCTTCAGCTTCGATTGAACTCAAGCCATTCTTCAAATTTGGCCAGTTCTCAGCAAAGTGGATCAATTCTTGTCTCAAACGTTCTGCGGTGGCTTCTTCGTTTATTTTATCAACAATTTGCTGAGCTGATCAAAAGCATTCATTGGTATCGTTTCTTCGTTGACTTCGTCGAAATTTTTAGGATCTAAGTATGCAAAAATTCGATAGTTGGATTCATTAAATCTTGCATTAATACTCGTCACCGCGGTGTCCAGGATATCGTTATAAGTATTAATTCTGTATTTATCGAGTACGCTCAGTTCTTCCTTGTCAGAATCGGAACCTGATTCGTCCGATCTTTTTTTTCATTTGGCGTTTGACCGGTAATTCCTCTTCCACATTGGCGTCAATACCTTTTTCTTCCATTATTGAGTTCATTCTTGTCACGAAATTGTCTGCTGCAGATTTTACTTGCTCAAAATCGCGTGAAAAAGATATTACTTTGTTTTTAAAATGCTTTACCAAATCATTACATTTTAAAAAATCAATTCCTGAATTTTGCAAGTATTTAGATAAAGGAGTCGAAATTTCAAAAATTCGTAAATAAATCTGGCTAGTTATAACAGTTTCAAATTTTAGTAAATTTTATTTCAAATTTCTGGCTTTAAAACGAACATCTGCAGAAAATTGTCCATCAGTTTCAGTTTCAGAAGTGCTTCAATAAGCGAGATATACAAAGCATTTTTGCTGTCGTTGAATTCGCCAAAATTTTTTGACTGAAATATGTTTGCTATACCATCTTGTTTCATTAATTCGTGACAACGTTATTTTTTGCTGAATGCTCGCCAAACATTAATTTCTCTGGTATGATTCTCTGAAAAAGACTGCTACCTCGTTTAGGGAAAACCAAATAGGGAAGTAGCAGCTAGATCTTTTTGGTTATGTCTGTAATAAATAAATTCAATACATGCGCATAGCACCAAACATGTAGTATGTCTGTACCAGTTTGCTGACTTAGCCATGCTTGAAAACCATTATATGCACCTTGCATATTTGCTGCCCGATCTGTAGAGCTTCCGATACATTTCCTAATATCAATTTTATTACCTGAAAGGATATTTGAAATAACAAACAAAGATTCTGGCCGGTTGATGAATCACATTCGACTATATCGAGAAGCGTCTCTTTGATTTTTGCATCATTTACGTAACGAATAACGAAAGCACATTGATCTTTTACTGACTCGTCTTGTGTTGTATCCAGTTGGACTGAAAACATTTCAGCTTGATTTATTTTTTCACTTATCGCTGTTTGCATTAAACGTTTGATAGCCAAAATAATGTAATTAACTGTTGTTTTTGATATCAAAGTCACAAAACTCATTCCCCTTTTTGTGTCCGGGTCATGTGTTTTTTTGCTATCGGGAATAGTTTTTGTCAAGATGGGAATTTAGGGTCGAATCGTTTTTTTCTTAGGAGTAAGACCAATTCTAAAAAATTAGCATGATCTAATTCAGGTTCATCAAAAAAGATAGGCAGCTTCATTTTTGTTACCTGATAACTCAAGCCGCATTTTCCTATAACTTTGACAACGTTTTATTATTCTTTTAAGAACGTCTCTCCTACATTGAACCTGGGATTTCTAAGATCTACAGATTCATTTTGAACAAATGTTTTACACTGCATTATTTTGATCCAAGAAGAATGTTTGAGCGCAAATCGAATGGTCATGACTGACTTCGTGTTCTTTAATGCGAGTATAATGATGACGAAAATCAGTCAAGCCGCGGATAAATGTATCACGGTAATTTTCGATTTTTCCATAAGCCATACATATGCCACAATATAAAGTTTTTTTTCGGGAAGAATATGTCAACCACTTACGAACCTTATTTCCATTAGAAAAGTTCTTTTCCAATTGATAAATTCACCTCTCTGGGTTGTTGAGGATGAAATTTCAAAATTTATTTCGGTTGGTAGGATCAGGTGGTACAAAATAATCGAAACGTCATTTGGGTTGAAGACCTAAAGTATGTTCTCCGACTGTATAAAATTTCCCAACATTTATTTCTTCGATTTCCGGGATCACAGTAGCGCTGTTCAATTTCAGATTCATTTGTAGGTTAAAGGTTCGTTCATTGTTTCCCTTTTTTTCAATATTTTCGACCGTTAAAATGTTTGTATGTTGCGACGTTAAATGATGTTTCTTCGTTGCGATTGTGATCGTGTTTATCAGGCGTTTGCATGTTTGTATATTTTTCGATGAAAAAACCATCCAATTTTTTACATTTTGTGGCACTTTTTCCCAATTCAAGTTTACGCTTATTACGGAACCTTTTGGCGCCACCCATCTTTTTCTCGACTCCATAGGATCCATATCCATACCTATTTACATTACATCATAAATCTGAATGTTATTTCTTTTTAAATGAGTAGGTACCTAAAGAAGCGTCCTAATAATTATTTAACCACAGGGTGTCTCGTTTATTGGCCATTACATTTTCTGGGAAAATATAAGTAATACGAGAAAAAGTTTTTTATGAAACTTGTTTGTACCACAAGTATTTTTAATTTTCAGGTGTGTTGTGTTTCTATATACATATTTAATAAAACACCCCTTTTTATAAAATTTTGAAAGCCCTTTTAAAGACAAATTCGAGGATATGTATGACTGAGCCTGTGATGCAGAATGGAAGCAATTATGTAACATCTATGACTAAACCGGACCTACCGTTTAGGCTCACCTAACAGATTCAAAAATTGGTTATAGGATTTTAATATTAGGATATGAAACTGTGAATTTTGCTCCTTACCAACGTGGTCACAACTGTTTTAGAATTTTTTAAGAAGTCTTTTTTTTTTATTTGTTTTTGGTTTTGGTCTCCTCAAAGGGCTTTCCTTACCAGACAGAGCTTTTCAGGATTTTTTCAGTAGAAAATCTGGATGTCAGGCTCAAAGCCCCCAGAAAATCAAAAAATTTAAAATTTATTTTAAACCGATGCAAAGCACAAATTAATGGCGGTCAAGCCAAGATCTGGTATTGGCACTGCGCATAACCGGTGTCTGTCAGTTCTCACGCTTCCCGCTGCGCGCGCACCCATTTTCCGGCATTGGAAAACACCTCGTGCTCAAAACGAAAACGGAACAACGACAGGATATAGAAATCTTTGGTCACAGCGCCTAGTCCTAGAAATAGGACCCCATTAAGTGGCGTCAGTCTCTCCTTGGTCGCAGAGGATTAAAATCATCCTTGTTAAAAAGTTATTTTTAAACGAAATATCAAGCTTTCCACAATAGAATTGTAAACAGGTTGATAAGAAGCTTATTCATAGTTTCATATCTTAATCATTTAAATCTTATAACCAAATTTTGAATCTGCCATTCAAGCCAAACGTAAGTCTGGGGCCTTTACTACGTAATATCATTAAAGGGTTAATTTATTTGCTATCTAAAAATATAAAAATATACAGGGTGTTTCTTTAATAAAAATGTGAAAAGTAAGTTTGCCAAACTTGGCAACAGTGCGTAGTTTTACAGAATTTTAAATTAGAATAATAAATAATAAAAAAGTACTATCATAAAAAATGAATACCCATTTTAAGTCAATCGGGTTGATTTATAGCTTTTACATATTAGCATCCATTCATATATATGGCTAAATTTTTTCTTTGCAAGGGCTATCCACAAATGTTATAAAATATGGGGTGTTTTATTAAAAAAAAACTTTGTCGCCAGTATATAAAATCGCAAATTAAAGATACTCTTACAGCAAACACATTTTACAAAAAACTTTTTCTCGTGTAACTTATAGTTTTGAGAAAAGTTATGGGCCCCTTTAATGCCCTTAATAAACAAACACGTAATGTCAACATTACACAACAAAGTTTAAACAAATATAAAATAAAATAACTTTTAAATATTGCTTTCTTTTCTGTCGTAAGTCATAACCTGTCAATAACTGCATCTGCAATATTTGTTATATTAGGTTTTTAAGGCATCAGAAACAAGGCTTTCAAATTCTCCTTTGAAGAACTAAGGTGCCTTGTTTTAAACAAACTTAATTATCAAAATAAATTGTTGTCAAGTCAGGTGCAACCAGTTAAACAGTGATTTTTACTTCTAATTTAATATTTTTTTTGTAATTAGCCGTGTCGTATTCTTTAAGGATTGGAAGGGCCCTTTGAATCAACCTTACAAGGGCCCACCGGGAAACTTCCGTTATTCTGGTACCACGCGCCTGTCTACAGTTGTCTAATGCTTACCAGATTTTCAATAAACATCTATTCAGTTTCAAATTCGAATAACTATATTTTATTCGCTAGTCATCAGCTCACATTAAAAATTCACGTTGAAATCAACAAATTTATATCTAAAGAAATCAAATAAAACACGTTCTCCGGGATAGGTAGTAAACGTTTTCCAGTTTGACTGGTTAACTTTGACAAAGGCGCCGCGCGCCACATTGGTTTAAGGTGGCCGTCGCCGCTTTTTGCATGTTAGTGTGCTGCGCACAACCATTGCCGCGCTCCAGTAAAAAAAATAAATTTTCAATGCACGTTTGGTCAGATAATCGGCGCCAAGCGTCTAAATAGCGTCTTATATGAACGTTTTTCGACTGGAACTGCAAGCCGTTTGCGTACGCTTATTAATTTTTTTAATTTTTGTAATTATTATATAAAAGAGTTATTTTTTTCTCTTTAACGTACCGGCGCTGAAATATCAAAATTTGGGCGGCGAAAGGCATTTGCCCGGTTGCCCTATGGCCCATCCGTCACTGTCAACAATGCAGGATCATTCTATTATAGATCCCGAAATCAGTAAATCAGCAATTATCTTAGACTACAATTCCTACAAAGGAGGTTGTTGGTAAAATTGTGCAGTACATATTATGTACCTAAAAGAACAACAAAAAGGGCCCTTTAGTAATATTTTTTCCACATGGTTAACATAGCTGGTATAAATAGTAAAAATATTAACATTATGCGTCCGCAAAAATTAAAAAGACTATTGTTAAAAGGCTTATCATTATCTTTGGGATACCACACTTTTAGAAAAAGATGAAGTAAACAAATCACCTTTAGAAATACAGCTCTACTCAAGAAATATAATGTACCTTAAGAATAGTAGCATGAGGAAGGACCAACAGCATAAATATGAAGGTGTTTTTTTCTGTGACAACCATGTCATGTAAAACATGTAACAGACGTATTTTAAAGGGAAAAATAACTGTCATCATTTATTTAGGTGATAATGCAGTGCTGATTAAAACGTTGTTTACTTTAAGGGCTTTATGTAGTTGTCGTTTAGTTTCTTATTTTTTTTTCAAAATATTTCATATAAACTTCAAAGTACCCTAGTATCGTTAAACCCAGTGTAAATCATACAAAATTGTTAATTCAAAAACCTTAAATATTCGTTTACTTTTTACACGCGTTCTAGTTCATTCTGGAAAACGCATAAAAAAACCATAAACAATACATATAAAAAGTAAACAAATATTCTAGGTTTATTTAATTAACAACTCTGTATGGTTTATACTAAGCATTGACGATACTATTAAGGTTTATATAAAACATAGTATAAAAATATAAATAAATAAACGACAACCTACATAAAGCAGTTAAAGATAGACAACGTTAATTATTTGACAGCAGTTGCATTATCGCATTCTGGGCAAGTGATAACAGTTATTGAATGTTCCTTACATATATGGCCGATCAAATCTTACAGTGTGCCGAAGAAAAAAAGACGAATAAAAGTACAACTTTTCTATCTTGGTTTTCGTGCTGAATAGTATACAGTGTGTCCCAAAAATTTGGGGATACATGTATTGGTAACTCGAACCATTAGAGCTACGTGTTGGTTAAATTAGAAAGTTTTAGAAAATTTAATTGCAAAATTAAATCTGTTTTGAATTTATTTATCTTTATGGGTTTTTGAGATAATTAAGAAAAAACCAAAATGGTGCATTTTTAACTTTGTGTAGCTCGCAAATACCAATTTTACGGATTTAAGATTACTACATTATTAGAACATTTTTTTAAGAAGAATTTATTTTAGGTAAAAATATTTTTCTAACTTTATTTGTTTTTGAGATATTTACCCAAACTTTGGATTTCATACGGACGCCATATTAGATTTTTACATTTTGAAAAAGCCTTCAAGAGCTTTTCCTTGATGTAATACAAGTGTAGGTTTTCAGATTGCTTAAGCTCTAAAACGATTATTTTGTTTCTTTCATAGTAGGCTTAGACTAGACTTCGTAATGGCCGCCCCGTTACATAAAAACAAAATGATACGCATCTATAATTTAAATAGTGTAAAGGTTAAAATTAGCGTGCATCTTATTTCGTTTAGATACGCTCTTCAACAAAATTTAAGTTTTGATTATTTTAATTATTTACAATAATGACTTCTAATTATTTTCAATGATAAAAAGGTAAATATGCTAGAAATTTATTTTAAATCTAACAGAAATACATAAGCTGCAGCACTTACATAGGAAGAACAAAGTCCGGAGAGGCAACAACCTAACCAAAGACATTTTAGATATTTAGTTACGAACTTGTTGGCCTATGGATCTGTTGTGAAACCGAATCCCAAAACCTATACAAAAAATAATGAAGCAAGAGGAGGCAATTATAATGGAAAACGTTAGAGATGATCCCACAACATCGGTTAGAAAAGTGGACGAACAGGAAACAATTCCTAAGTCATCTGTGCATCGGTCACACCGTTTTCATCCATACAACTACGTATTGTCCAGGGTCTTCAGGGGAATGATTTCACAGACGAATCACCTTAGTCAATGGTTTATTATTACTAAATGTCGACAGATACCCAATTTCCAATCCAAGGTTCTCTGACAGACGAAACCCGGTTTACAAATTGTGACTTTTTTAATAGGCACTATTATCACTGCTGAATACAGAAAATCCACATAATTTAAAAGAATGACGGCTACAAACAAGGTTTGGCCTAATGTCTGGTGTGGCATCATAGGTAATTTACAATGCACCTTAATTTACGTCTCACAATTAAATAACACATTTATTTTTCTGTAATGTCTATGGTTAGGTTGATGCCGCCTGGATGCGTATCATTTGTTTTTTATGAAACATGTCGGCCATTACGCAGTCTAGTGCCTACTATCAAATAAACAAAATTATCGTTTTTAGAGCTTACAATCTGAAAACCTAGACTTCAGGATACATCAATAAAAAGCTCTTGAAGAGCTTTTTGTTAAGGTAATTATTTTTTAAATCTATTTCATGCTTAATGAAATGTGCTGCGTTGTCAAGTTTTTTATTTTTCACTCTTGTTAAATTTAACAATTGTTAAGTCCATTTGTAAGTTATTTAAGCACATGTCAACTAAGCTGCCTAAAATTGAAATACATGCCAAGAAATTTAAGAAAATATGATTTTCATAATTTACTAACAAAAGGATCACCGAAAAATATTGTAGCTTATTCGAGCATTAATTGACGAATAATGATCTCAATCCTTAACGCTCGAGCTTAGTTTTTGCAAGGGTAAATTAGCTCTTTAAAATGCATAAAAAGTATGTTTTTCATAAATAATAAATAAATATCTACATTATGAAGAAAAAGCAAAAAAATGATGGATATTCCCGGACAATAAAATAAACTATAAAAACAATTTAAAAAACTGTTTAAAATTTTTCTTATTTCTTTTGAAATAGACTGTTTAAATATTTATATAAAAAGAAAGACAAAAAGTATTTTAAATTAAAATACTTTTTGGGGTAAAATATCCGCCTCTGCAATGTTATCAGCCTTTTAACCATAATTTTAAAAGCACTATACAATGCTTATATGTGAATTTTGTGAAAAATAATTGTTCTGAGTTTACTAAAAGTTTTAACAAAATTTGTTTCAAGCAATTAGCATACGTTATGTAAAGTAGTTTTATTAAGTATTCTTGTTAAACTTTTCGTTGTTAATAATGAATGTTTCTATATTGTGTTGTTTTTGTTATTTTTTAGAAAGACCTTTTTGTTAGAGTGTATTATTTAATTAAAAAAAAAACAATAAACGTAATATTATAATAGACTTAGACATTTTGGCTTTTTATTTTCTTTTATTTTTCTTAAACGTAAATTACAAACCAAAAAAGACTTTAAAATATATTCATATGATAGTTCAAATTAAGGTCCTTAACTTCATAATTTTAGCATTTTTTTTTCGAAATAATATGTAAACAAATAAATTTGATCGTTTTTCTAACTGCTTTAAGAGCAGGCTCCAATTTAAAATAAAAAGTAGACCACATGTTAATTATATTCGGGTGATACCAATGAGGGTGGAATAAAAAAATACCTTATACCTTTTTGTTTCTGTATATACATATATACACATTTATTTATTTTTTTGTAATTGAAACACAGCAATTTTTTATTTTGATATCTGAAATACAAGTATAAAATATCGGGGTCAGTCAGAAATATATCTTTTCATGAATGTTATATATATAAAACTTATTTTAAAACTGATCAGCAGATCCGATCTAAAAATGCCGGACTTTTCAACTGGCTAAAGAGCAAATAAAATATTGAAACATCCCCGTGACATAGTGTTCAGAAACACTGCCAAGCACGTAGCATAATGGGTTCGATTTCTGGGACCGAAAGGTGGCCTCTGCCCGGTAGTTAAGCGATGACGAATTGTGTAATGTGAATTTCCATCCAGTAGTTTTTACAGACTATTGCAAACGTTTTGCAAAAGATCGTACATGACAGTTGCGATTTAACAATGATTTAAAATTAAAATTAATTCTCGCCTCGTCTGGTAAAAAAGCATTGCGACTGAATCATACCGCGTGATTAAGACAAAAACAAGCGTAAATAAGAAATAAACTATATTTTTATACCCAGGCTCGCACTAGACACACTTTTAAATAAATTTATGTAGCTTTGTTATTTTTGGGTTAAAAAAAAATAAATAGTTGCTTACTTTAACGAGTTTTATATACAGTTAAAAAAAAAGCCCCAACTTAGGGAATTCTGTATTATTGCAAGGGTAAATTAGTTTTTATAATGTATTTAAAAGTATGTTTATATAAATTATAAAACAACATCTACATAATGAAGAAAAGCCAAAAAATTATGGGTACAATTAGCAAACTTTAAAAACATTTTAAGAAAAAAACTGTTTAAAATTTGCCCTTGTTTGAGTCAAGGAAGTTTAGTAAGGTGTATGGAAGCTCAATACTGTAGAACAAAATTGTCCAGGCGTGCAGGGCAGCGGGAATAGGGGTTGGCCCAGCGGAATTTGCGCAATGAATAGTAGGTCAGGGCCGGATTCCATAATTTTTGTTACTATCTATAAAATTGACATCATCAAATGTCAAATTCCAACATTCACTGTTTTTTTATTTTTTGCACAAAATTGGTTATTAAAGGATCCTACTATAGAATATTTAAAATTATTGTGTAATATTAGATTATATATCATCTGATATAATATGGAAAGAATAGATGGCGCCACTTTACTGCCTTCTATTTAAATGGTCGATATTTTTGGAAGTTTTGTATTTTTTACCAAAATCTTTGTAAATAAATAAAACACGATTTTAAAATAAATTTCAAACATTGTATGATAGTATTATGTACTTATCACCAATTTTGTGATAAAAGAAGGCAAGATAGTGTAAATGACTTTAATCTAATCCTAAGATTCTGGTTGTACATTAAAAGTGAAAATTTTTGCAACTGCTTTAGGCATATACTTTTCACTAATAACAAACATTCATGAGATAGAATAACAGTGGTTAAATTGTTTAGTAACCTTTTGGTACCTGAGTATCCATTGTAACAGTATCCGTTAAATATTATGTGTGTACAGTATGTCAAGCTTAAAAAGTTGATAATGCAAGATTAAAAAAACCAAAAATCTACTTTATTTTTAAACAAATGGTATTGTCTCGAAAATTGCCTCCCTTCCTCCGATTTTGATCAAATTTGTATAGGTTTAGTTGATTATAAATCTGAAAAAATGTCTTTTCGGTAACGTTTCGTTTCCGAGATCTTCATCATCAAAGTTGTAATTAAACTAACCTCATTTTCACTACAGTATTCTCCCTTCTTTTGTACAATAATTCTGATTTTTACACTTAGCGGCACACAATACTTATAAACACCTTTAAAACCTTGTATTTTTATTTATTACATTTTTTTCCATTAAATTGCGAACTTTTAAGTTCAAAGGCAGCAGCCATATTTGCTTAAAAAATAAAAGTGTAAAAAAGGTAAAATAAACATAAATAAAAGTTTTTAAAAGGTGTTTGTGAAATATTGTGGTCCAATTTAGTGTAAAAATCAAGAATTTTGTGCAAAGAAGGAGGAATAGTGTAAATAAGGTTAGTTTGATTTTCAATTTTGATGATGAATATCTCGAAACGAAATATTGCCGATTTTTTTGAGATTTGTAATCAGCGCCCCAAAACCGTACCAAAATTGTACTTCCTTTCATTCAATTAGAGGGACCTGTATATTAAAATTTGACTGATCTGCCCAGTAATCAATAATTTTGATTCTTTAAAAGAGTGTACTAAATTATTAAATGAAATAAAAGTACCTAAATGTAAACCTTATTTCTTTTTAATAATCCACAGAAATACACAAACACGTGGAAATCATCTAAAATAGTTTAGATTGCCTTACTTTTCTCAATTAATATTTCCTATGAAATTTTCATTTTCTATTATTCATAATTGATATATTATTATTTATTCGGTTACCTAACGTTACGTCTTATAAGAAGCACCTAATTTAAATATAAAAAAATACTTACCTAAATTTAAAAAGACGGGTACCCTTGGATTTGCAAGACAAAACCATACAACCTTCTAGTCATTTTGTTACGATATTATAAGTAACAAACAATAAACACAAAATTATAGTCACAATTTAATAAACACTAATCACTAAAATAAGAAGGTTTTGATCAATCCAAAAATGGTAATTCGGCTCATAAATTATAATGTGTTGGCTAACTTCACCCTGATTATCAGTGTGTAAGTAGGCAACACATTAAATTATTTCGTGGAATTTTGTTATTGCGCAGAATCGGCGGGGCCAACTCTGACAGTTATTTTCATACTGGGCTGACATTTTTTGATCGAATGGGCCATAGCATTGGGCTTCCATACACCTTTAAACTTCCTTGGTTTGGGTAGGTAGAAAATATTAAAAAAGACTAAGAGTATTAAAATTAAAATTTTAAAATATCCGCCACTGCAATATTATTTGCCTTTTTAAACATAATTTTAAAAGCACTATACAATGCTTATATGCGAATTTTGTGGAAATAATTGTCTCGAGTTTACTAAAAGTTTTTAACAAAATTTGTTTCGAAAAATTAGCATACGTTATGTAAAGTAGTCTTTATTAAACTTTTCGTTGTTAATAATAAATGTTTCCATATTGTGTTGTTTTTTGTTGTTTTCTAGAAAGACCTTTTTGTAAGAAGTAACTTAATTTTTGGAAAATAAAAACGTAAGATTATAATAAAGCTAAACATTTTTGGTATTTTTTATTTCTTTATTTTTTATTTTTTTACGTTAATTGCAAACCAAAAAATACTTTAAATATACAAGTAATAATTTAAATTAAGGTCGAACTTTATAAAATTATTTAGATAATTATAGCACGTTTTTTTCAATAATTTGTAAACAGAAATATTAGGATCGTTTTTTAACCCCTTTAAGAGCAGGTCTGGTACTTAAATTAAAAATTAGAATAATATTAATTATATTTGGGTTATGCCAAATAAAGGGTAAAATTAAAAAAAACGTTATATCTTTTCGTTCCTGTATATACACCTATACAAATTTGTATATTTATATATTGTAATTAAAACAAAGTAATTTTATATTTTTTTAAGGTAAACAAATTCGGCCTAACGAAAATATTTTTAAAACTGATCAGCAGATCTGATCTAAAAACGTCGAAGTTCATAACTGGCTAAAGAACAAAAATATATAAAAATATCCTCGTGGCAGTGTTCAGAAACACCGCTGCTGACACGGGTTCGAAAAAGATGGCCACCGCCGCAGAGAAGTTAAGCGATGACGGGCACGGTAAGCAATTGATGAGTGACCGCCAGCAAAACAACGTGTGCCGTTGGGTGTGGAATATGTATATATATATACATGATATATATATATATATATATATATATATATATATATATATATATATATATATATATATATATAATATGTATGTAGTTATTGTTAAAAGGTGTCTGTTTTTATGATTTTTGAATATTATGGCTATGCCTACGTAGATGGCACTTTTAACATTATTAAAATTGTTTACTATTTAACATCTTTTTGTATTAATATGCTTTACTGGTTGCATTGGGATTAGTCTGTTAGATGTTAGATGGCGCCAGAGTCATTTAAATCTTTCCTTACTTTTATGTAGGATAATTTTGAAGACTTGATGAGCCTTCGTCAGTCGTGTCTTGGCTTACAGCGGATGTGACCATCCCCAACAAGGGTGAAACATGTAGCCGACTTAGCCACACCCGAAGTTTCCATCCTTTGGAAACCCCGTAATTTTAATGCGATTAGCAAAAGCATAGGTCTAACTACGTAATTATTTTTAATTGGGAGCCATATGCCCAAGAAACTTTATTGAACATATTACAAGGCTCAAGAACCTTACCATTATAATATCATATAAATATATATATATATATATATATATATATATATATATATATATATATATATATATATATATGTATATATATATATATATATATATATATATATATATATATATATATAGAAAGAGAGAAAGAGAAAGAGAAGAAGAAAGAGAAAAAAAAATAAACAGCTTCACGGGCAATTTATTTTAAAAATGAATGTCTTATTTACCGATTTTAGTGACCCGTTTTTACCATAGCCTTTTGTTTTAAATTATATTGTATAAGGTAAAGTTTTATAGGCTTCCTTATCAACATAAAAAAATAATTGCTATGGTTTTCCTTTTATATACAAAACCCTCAATAAATTGTAAAATACATTTTCACATTTCGTTTACTCTTTATACTTTTTTTAACCTTTAATTAAAGAATTTGAAATAACAACATAATATTTAAAATAAAATTCCCAAATATTACACATTTCTGCTATTTTTCTGTTTTTGACATATGCAATGCACACACAATATAGGTCTGTAAGAATTATATTAATATTTGATTTTAATATTTATGCCTCTTCTTAAAGAACCTATTTATTAAAGAAAACAACGTGTGTAATGTTGTTTCTTGGGTATAAAATTAAGTAAACTTAAAAAGAAAAAAATAAGTAAATTTGAAATAAAAAATTATTTTTAAAATATTCACTTTGTTAGTTATAATGGGAGTTTTCATCCGGTACTTTTTATAGAATATTGTAAACGTTTTTGCGAAGATCGTACATGGCATTTTTTATTGCTACCTGCTGGTTTTTGATGTTTAATGGTCAACTATTTATAGTTCCTTTAAATATTTAGGGTGAAAGATCAGTTTAATGAAATTGTAAATTACCACGTTTGCAAAAAGATTTTCTTGAGAATCGGGTGATATTTATTGTTACATATAGATAGACAATTAGTAACATTTAATTTATTAACGATTTTTTTTAAGCTAAGCCACACGTAAAATAAACTGAAATTAATTTATATCTTTGGCCCATTGCGACGGCCATAAAACAAATACACACACATTTTAAACTGCATATTAAAAACATTTTTTACAAGGCAATAATTAAATATAAAATTTAACATTTTATATGATTTATTTGTTAGCGCTCTAATTTGTAAACTAAATCAAAGGTTTGGATCAAACATTACTCCTACATCTTTTAGGCAATCTTGGCTTTAACAATACGGTTAAAATTTAATATGAATATTAAATAACATTTGTTACGATTTAAAATTAATAACCAACCTATATATGGTAAAATTAAAAATGTCCATTTATCATCTATTTAGGTAGGTGTTACACTTTTGACCTGTACAGAAATTCCATTTAGTGCAGGGCACCACATCAACTTTTAAAGTGAGTGGGTATCATGTACATAATGTTAATAAAATACCTACCCACTCCGATAAAAGTTGATGTCGATTTTACTGAATATGATTTTAAAAGAAATATTTTTTTATATTCAAACAAGTAAAAAAAAACTTTTTATTTACTGTGCACTTGATACAGCCCGGACTGACGAGTCTCGTGACGCGAGCGAAACGCGTTAGAAAGAGAGAGTTATAGTGAAACGTATTAAGAAAATGATATCTTTTTAACTGTCTTAAAACAAAACAATATTTTTTGTATACACCAAGACGGCAAAAATTCTTCTTCTTCTAATAACACACCTGGATCTCTGATTTTAGTACGGCATCAAAAGAAAGATTTAATGTCTCTCCGAAAGAAAATGATACTTGCCTTATAGTAGAAGCTGATTTTTACTGGCATTTTATGTACGATTGCTACAGCCCTACTGATAAATCCCTCCAAGCGGGAGAATCGCGCCTAGGTAGAGAGACATAGGCGACAACATAAAGAACGGAATGTCTTCTCCTTTAACTATCTTTAAAACATCTTTTTTGTATACACACCAAGACAGTAGGAAATTTTTTCTTTTGTTAATATTTACATTATAAGGTTAAAATAAAAAAAAATTGGTACCATATTTTGTAGTAATTAGAAAATCTTACAAGTATTATTTTATCTCATCGTATTATTTATTGTCTCTATTTAAACACAAAATTTTACATGACAGACACTATAGATTCTGTCACAGATGATCTCCAGCTAATCTTCTTCCCTTGGTCTCACACAACTGGAACAAGTTTTTTGAGCTTGGTGAATTCTAGATCGTTGCTCTTGACATATCCAAAGCTTTTGATCAGGTCGGGCATGATGGGCTTTTTAACAATTTTTCTTTTTACGGTTTTTGTAGTGGCTCTCCAGTTTCCTTTCTAATCGACATATTCAGTTACTGTAGATGGTCATTCTTCCAGCTTTTACCAAATTAATGGGCCCCAGCATTAAGTGCTTAGTACTGGCACCAACTTTTTTCCCTTTTTTTTTACATCAAAGATATTCTTTTTTCAAAAATCAATCCTGTCCATAGTTTTGCTTACGATAGTACCCTCGACTCAATATTTAATTTCTTAAGCCATCCTCTAATTCCGTTTTTAAAAAAATCGCAGGTCAATCCAGAAAATATCTTTACAAGACCTCAAAAACTTTTAATACCTCCAAAACACAGCCACCTATCGCGAAAAGGTTGTCAATGCTCATCCGTTACATATGAGCGGCTAAGTTCTGTAGAACAAAGAATCGTTTAATCTTGTGGGTGTTACTTTTAATAACCTTGACTGACACAAACACACACATTCGTAGCCTCAGCAGCCCAAAAGCTAAAATTTCCCTTTTTTCGAACCAGAAAGTATTTTTCTTCTTCTAATCTGTATACTCTATATTTATGTATCCTAGATAAGACCCTCTTTAAAATATCGTTTTCATGTCTGAAAATGAAGTCTCCTAAAACACTTAGCATTCTTGACTTCATTCAAAGAAAAGCTGTACGCTTACTAATGATCCCTTACAGAAAACTTTCTTCTCTTTCCATCAAGCTGTGAACCTGTCCCTCTTTTATAGTTTTTTATTTATGGCTTTTGCTTGAAAATAGTATTATATAGGCTACTCGCAGAATTTTTTTTCCTTTATCACCAAATCTTCAAATATTTAGGTTTCGTGTAATAAATTCCTCTTTTTACACTGCAAACACCGCGGTACGTTTGTATTTGGGGCCCTTAGCTTTTTTGACTGTCCCAAGATAATTATATATATATATATATATATATATATATATATATATATATATATATATATATATATATATATATATATATATATATAAAAATTTTTATATATATATATATATATATATATATATATATATATATTTTGTAGTGTCTCTATTTTAACAGGCCCCTTTAATTTAGCTTTTGCGATCAGTATTTCTTTATATAATCGATTATAACAATTTCTTGACACATACCTAAAAACCAAATCTTTAGATACAGTGAACACTAAAATGCCTATGCAATTACTTTTAAAAGTAGGTAGACTGCTCTTACTATTTTTCTTCACTATTTCGTAACCTGACCTTATGTGTATTGGTTGCCATGATATTAAAATAGGTAACTAACGAATTGTTTTACACAACAAACAACAAATAAATATAATATATGAATAACTAAAATTAATTTTATTTTTATTTTATTCCCATTAAAGCAAGGCCAAATAAATTCTTTGTTGTAAGCCCAATAATTTAGATTGGTTGCTTGTTTCGTGGACTTAATATCGACAAAAAAGTTTCATAAAATCATTTTTGTTATTTTAGTAATTATTGCAGTAACAAATGTTCCCTAATTAACTAGCACGACATCAAAACTAAAAACGGAAACATAGTTATAGGCTTAATCGACGGCGTGTAGAATATCTTAAAACGAAATTATACGGGGCCAAATCCATTAAAGAACTTTAAAAATAAATGAGGGTTTTTGATAATATCAGCTTATTTATAATTGTAAAATGGGCTTTTTTCTTAAGTTAATTTATTTATCTGTTATAAAGATTTTTTATCTTTTATTGTAATAGAATTTGGGTCAAAATAATTTCATATATGTGTTTCTTGACATTTTTATTATTTATAAAATTACAAGATTATCGAAAATAATAAAAAGGCTTAAATTACGATAATTTTTATGATGCTGGGTTTTTTATAATTCCCCGAGTTTGAAGAAAGAGTGAAATTTTATAAAAGCTTGAATGAAAAAATTTTTCCCGGGTTTAATTTTTTTTGCACGAGCGGGATTTAGGAAAATTTTAAATGGAGAAATATGAGGAGTATTATCTATTAATTTTTTTTTGTTATACAATTTTCATTTTATGCAAATAATTAAAACTATAACTTAAATCGTTTTTTTAATTATTTTTCCCATTTTTTTTATCGTGTACATGATCAAATCACTCATTTTGACTGATTTTGACGTTTCTAATTGACAATACAAACAAACAGGGTTTGATGGTTTTGTGTTTGTAAGTAAGTGGAAAACCACCTTTTTCTGGGAACGTAAATTTCCCTGAAAAATTTTTATTTTTAACGTGTCTTATGGAAAAATTTTTAAAAAAGGGTGAAATATTCGGTACAATATTATTAAATCTAAAAGATTGAGTGTAAATGGTTTAGTAAGTCTAAAGAATTTGTATGTCAATAACTAAAAAAAAAAAAAATAAAATATTTAATTTTGGTGTGTATATTTAAGAAAATAATTTTTAAATTATAACATTGGCTATTAGTTTCTTGAAAAAATAAGGTATACCTAATTTTTAAAGTTACAGAAACTTTGATTAAAAAAAAAACCTTTATTTTCGTTAATAAGCCGAAATAATAAAAATCGTTTTATTTAGTTATTGCAAAATATAGTTTTTTTTTAAGCACCCAAAATCAAGTTTTTTATAACGAATCGTTGCTGTTTTGCAGAATATTAGATAAGTTCCAAAACACTGATTTAGGTACTTGTTACAAACAACATTTTTTTGTTTATGCTCCAAAAAAACATTTAAACTTTTTATAATGTATGTTTAGTCGTTTCACAACGCCAGTCAATTTTTGAAAAATGTCAAAATTAAAAAAAAATGGTATTAAATTGTTGTATTAAAATAAGTTTCCAAAAAATATTTATTTTACGGATTGAAATAAGTGCGTAAAATAGATATTTACGTTATAGGTCTGGAAAATAAACGAACGAGGCGACAAAGACGCCGAATCTGGAATTTCGAAACGAATACTGTAAAGGGTTTTCGGACAATTAATGTACAACATTTTATTTTATACTGTACTGTCGAAACTTATGTTCTGAAATAATAACGTATTTTTAACCTGCTTCGCATATCTACAAAATAGCTTATTGTCTGCTTTGGAAACGGATTTTAATTTTTTTTTACTGGTGGAAACATTGTCAGTACTGACAAAACTTAAATATGACCAAAAGATTGCGTTGATTTATCCAGGAAACGCAACTGTCAACGATATTGGGTCCGGTAAAAAAAGTTTTACCCAACTTAATACTGTAAAAGTTTATTTTTCGGACTCAAACCAAGTATCTAATTTTCGTTTAGGGTACAGTATTAAATAAATATTATTTTTTGTAAATAATATAGCCTTGGTACTGGTTTCAAAAACCTTGATTACCTTACAACGTGACAAAATCTTTTAGGTTTTGATGCAACTTTTTCTTTTATTGTTATTAATTATTTGTAGTAATTCTATAGTGTATATACATTAATTTAGTGGTATTAAAATTAAAAATTAGAATAAGGTGTAATAAAGATAAATAGGTTGGTGTAAAAACAAAGTGTATTATGTAGGTTTTTGCATATTTGCATAACACCAAATGGTGTTTTATTAAGTTGTAAAGGACTATAAAGTTAAAACATTTTTTTAAAATATATAATTAAGAATTTAATTAAATTTGCAAAAAAATTATAACCTTCAATTGTATCGGCTTCATAAAGTTATATCCATAAACTTACTCAGTGATAGACGAATAATTTATCAATAATGATAATGAGAGGAAATGCATGCCCCCGAGCAATTCTGATTACAGGTTACTGACTTTCCAATAATGACCATGATAAAATCTATGGAAATATGCATGGAATACAAAATTGTGTAATATATAGAGTTTTCTTTTAAGGTTGTACATATCTTTTGATTTATATAAATACTATGTTAGCGGCGTTCTTTAAAGTAACTAAAACAAATATCCAATTTACACCAGATTTGTTTTTCGTAACTTAATAACAGAAATGTGTATAACATAAAAAAATAAATAGTACTTTAGGATTTTTGTATACATACTAATTTATTATACGCCTGCGAGACGTATTAAATAAATTGTGGTTACAGAAAATAGTGACTAAAGCCATCAGACGTGGAAAGTAAAAACTTATAATGACAAATTATCTGCAAAATACAAAAATACCTATTTTATCAAAATAATATATTATTTGTACCAATTTGCAAGTTTTAATAAGCAACTTTTAAGAAAGTATATAAATGGTGTATGGACGATAGTGGAGCTCAAAGCAACTCGAAAAAGCCAAGAGCATATGGGTCAAAAGTTAATTGTTTTCGAAATATGGCCTTTTAAAGTTTAAAAAAATTGGCAACACCGCGCCCGATTCTTGAGAGGTTTTGCATATTTACACTTTTTTTAAGAAGATGTTTATTTACATACAAATTATAAAAATAACTTTTTGCAATTTTTTTTTGATTTTTAATTTAAAATTAAATTTAAGTAAAAAACATTAAATAATTATTGTTTGGTTTTTATTGGTTATTAAAAAATAGTTGTACTTACCAAAAGAATAGGCTAAATATCCACTTTAAGAACACACATTTTTATGTTTTAAAACAGCACTTATTTATTTTGCTTAAAGAATAAGATTTCTTGGTTGCACACATTCCGTATTCAAAAATCTTTGGTAAATTTTGCACTATGGTTGTCGTAAATTTAAAATATCGGCATATTTTTTCGATTTAAAAACAAACAAAAATATCGGGGCCGTGTCGGTAAGCAAAATGTACAACTGACTTTACTTCACGCACAAGCCTTCTTAGTAGCTCTGTTGCTAATTGTTTTTTAACTTTTGAACTGGGGATAAAATTATTTTAATTTTTTTTTTAGTCTGTAAATTAAAACATTTAAAACTTAGTTTTATTAATTACCAAATTAATCTACTGATAAGCGATTAAGACAAAAGTTTCGAATTGTTAAGATTTTCAGAAATAATTGCTTCTGAAGTTTTAACTTTGACATCGTTTAGACAAAAATCTGTCAAGTTTAGACACACATGTCATATAAACTTTTTGACTTTTTTTGAGCTCCACTATCGCTCATTTAAATCCTAAACATCGCGTGCTTCGCGTTTAAGTCACATAAATTGAAGCTAAATATAATTAAAAAAATACGTTGGTAGCGAGGGGCAATACAATATACAATATGCAATACATAAATTCTTGCTTGTCCTTATTTGGCATTTGGTCACTAAAAAATATTAATTTTAGAAGATATACGCGTTGCTTTAAATAGTGTTAATATGTTTTCGCGTAGACAATAAAATTAGTCTATTGAGTTATTTGCTTCCTTTTAAATTTACCCCTTTTACGGATAAAGCCCCATTATCATAGCTTCATACAAAGGATTAAAATCGCCTAATATTTTAAAGAAGTTTTTGTAATTTTTTTACTACGTAAATATTTTTATGTTTTACCTATCTATTATTGATCTATAATACCTTAGAAACGGAATATGTTATGATAGCAATAATACCTACTATCACACCTAGGGCATTATGATAATGCCCGCTTATAATGCCCTAATGCGCTAATATGGAAATTTTATTGCTTATCCAATATTATTTCTCTCACAATAAAGATCAAGTTTATACAAAAAATAATTTTTTGTTTAAACAATACTAAAAATTAAACTTTATTTCCAAAATAAAAATTACAATTTTGAAATGTCCCAGAAAATGTAGCTGATCCCACTATAGAATGGTCGGTGTTTTTTGTGATGGTAGCAGCGGTGGTAGCACTAACGCTATTTTGTATAGAAGAACAGTCCATTAAAGAATTTTCAATAGTCGATACGGAATTAACCTCGGAATTAACTGAATTGGCAATCATTTTGGCTACTTTGTTTTTGGATGAAATACTTTCTTCTATATATCCTTAGCTACTGAAGAGCTTTTCCATTTCCCAAGTTGTTTTAGCGTTTCAAACGAAGCACCTGTCTCAACAAGTAAAGGTGACGATGTGCGACGCAAACAGTGGCCGGTGTACGCTTCTGCATTATCCAGTATTAAAAATTTTGCGATCAATGTTGGGACGCCTTGGTATTTTTTCAATGGGTTGTACTGTACATCGACCCTTTCTATAGGTAAGAAAGAATCTTCGCTCTTTATTCCAGCTGGTCTTAATGTTGTGTACTCTTTTTATTAAATTTAAAGCGCCTAAATCTTCTTCAATGATAGTAAAACTTTTGAAGTTGAAGTTTTAGTTTCTGGTACCTTTATAACCAAGACTGTTCCTCTATCTTCAATGTCATCAATGGTCATTTTGACCAACTCATCTCGTCTTAAACCTCCAAAAACACCCATTACCAATATGACTTTGTGTACCAAGTAGATATCATCAGGAGCCTTCTTAATAAATTTTAATATTTGTTCTCCTTCCAAGACTTCTTCGGGACGTATCCTTTCGACTTAACTTTTAAAAAAGATATGGGACGATGGTATTGCGAAATGTCTATATTTTCATAGACCATCAACGTAGACCTTAGGGTGGAGTACTTGGTCCAGAGAGAATTCGGACTGTATTTTTCCGACTAAAAATAATAAAGTTTGTTAAACATATGTATTAAAATAAAATCAATAACTTACCAGTTCTTGAAATATGCCATTAAAACGTTTTCGGTTATTTGAAGAATTGCGTTGGCATCTTTCCAAATACCAAATATGCCATACTCCGATCATACTGTTGCCTTGATTTAACTGGCAAAATATTTTCGGTCGCTTTTATGGCCTTTTCATATTTTGTGGAATTTCTTCCATTTTGAGCAAATCGTTAAATAAAAAATGCCAACTGACTAACTGACAGAAACATCAAAGTCAAACTTAACACCAGTCAGTATCTACTTACGTATACAGGTACAGGTGCAACTTATTGTTTATATTGCGAATAAATAATGTAATTAGTCATTGAAAACTCTTTTGGGTAAAACATAAAGCATTGTATGCACCACGGCTTTGAAGAATATATCGCCCATCAGGTCGAAATCTAGTCTATTTCGACCTTCAGGCATTATAGTCCCAGTAACGCCCTTGATACATAAATAGCTATTAAAACAGGTACCCATTAATTCTAATTAATAATATTGCATTGCAAAGTATGCAAAGTATTAAAATTTTGCTTCTATTGTTTTGAGCAACTTACTTAAAAGTAGAGTGTAAATTTTTTGTAATCAAATTTTAGGCGATTTAAATTTTAACAAAATTAGTTGCTATGGAAATGAAGTTTGTTTTCGGTAGTAAGACTTAACTAAGATAACTAGATACCATTATGCCCGTGGGTGTACATTTTGGCATAGAATAGGCATTTTTTAGCATTAAAAACTATAATTTGTTTTTATAAGTATGGGTCCAAAAATGTATAGTTTTTAAAATACGGGCGTTTAACTTTTTGTAAAAAATAGGTTTTTTTGTAATTAGAAATGTGGAATTTTTAGTAATAAGGGCTTTATTTAGTCTTAACTAAATTAAAATTAATATTTATTTATTGCAAGTCTTTAAACCACTTTATTTGTAAGTAAAAAGTAACTCTAGTTACAAATTTAAAGTTAATTTTTTATAGTATTTATCTGTAAGTAGAAAAGCAACTCTAGTTGCACATTTAAATTTAATTTTCATGGGTCCCAGGGACTTGCAATAAATTGGTTTTATTTTTTTTAAAACGAAACAAGGTAAAAAGAATATCAAGAAGCAAAAAGTTGTAATTTTGGTTGCCCAATCTAAAAAACATAAAAATTGCAAAAAAGTCAGTGACATACATTTTTTTACAATTATTTTCGATAAGGTGTCCCCTGAGGCATTATTATAAGTAACCGACAATCCGTGCATTCGCAATTTCCGATGCGAGCCGATTGACAAAGTATTAAGAAACCGACGACTGAGATTCACTTGTCAGCTACATTCTTGTTTGTTAAAGGCACGAAGCATAGAAGATTACACGGTTTTGTGTTAATTTTTATAAATAATATCAATAATTAGAACACAATTTTACAATAGAATTTCCTGACACTATGCAATAAAACAGATATCCGACAATACCCATAAATTTCAGATTTATTTAAGGGAAGACGTTGAGGTAAAAGTTTAAAAAGATTTGTTCTTGTTTAGGGGTCATCGTCCATTACTCACGTGAGGCTCAAAAGGGGGAAAGAGGGTTCGACAAAAATCACGAGATATCACAAGGAGTGAGGGAGAGTGTAGTGAAATATCACGTGCATTTGTTTTTTCGTTGAACGCGAAATTTCTAAACAAACGAAAAGCGACGTGTAAGCTTAACTGGCCGTTGCCAGGCAACGATTCCCCATTTTTATTACAGTCCTTAAATTTCCAGAATTGAATTAGATTATACTTACCTGTAATTAAAGATAACATTCTAAACTTTTTAAGATACTTTGTACTAAAAAATACACGTGATTTCGGGTAGAAAGGGGTAGTCTTAAACCTCACCACGTATCGCCAGGGAGGAGAAGGGAGGTTAAAAAATTCTAAAGAACATCCCGTGATTAATGGACGACCACTTATATCGTATTAAAGTTGTCATAAATGAGTATACACTAACCACACAGTCATTGTGTTTTCACACATTGTTTTTGTATGATAATATGTGTCCTTAAAGTTAACTGTACAAAATATTGCCCAGGTTATGATTAATTTAGAAATTGACGGTTTTTCCGCGAATTTTTATTAGGTTAGTGTTTACTGTTTACCAGTATGAGTTGGCGAGCTAGAAACTGTCAGCTTAGTTATTTGCGAATGTTACAAAGTAATATACTACTAATATATAGGCATTCGTATTAATCACTGTGTTTTATTGAGTTATTACTTCAAGACTAGTCATGTCTATATGGCCGATGAGTCAGGCTGAAGCATCGGTTACTAAATACTATTTTAACAGCTTACCAAATACATATATGTACCCGACAAATAAGCCTAAGTTGTCGGTTACATAATATCACATTAATCGGGTCGCCTCGGAAATTTGAGAATAAATGAATGGTCGGTTACTTATAATAATGCTCCCCGGACACGAATTTCTGAAAAAATAGTACACAGAATTTTCAGATAGCTACAAAAAACTTATTTGTTTTTAAAGTTTAACAGCCTATATCTCTGAAACTATGCATTTTCGGACCAAAATTATGAAAACTTTATTTATATTTTTCACTGAATCACCTTTTGAAATTTGGCCAAACAAACTGTATACTATTTAAAAGTCAAATAGGATACTCTGAAACACCCTTTAATAATATTGACTCAAAACATCTGTCTAAAAACACGAATCGTCGCTTTTGACATTTTCATTAACAATCAAGTAAGAACAAAACATAAGTATAGTTACTATTTATCTACTTGTCATGATTCTTACATTTACAGTACAATGTTCATAAATAACTTTCTTAAAAGTTCTGTTGTCATTTAAGGGATTATATTTTATATGGGATAGTATAGCCGCAATTTAGCGAAAAGTATTTTATATATATACGGAATTTGATAAAAATACCAAATAAATGATTTCCGTGCGCTTAAAACTATTTAAAGTGGTTGTCAGAATAGTCAAAAAGTAACGTAAATAATTTAGATAAAATATTAAACTAAATTTGATAATCCTAATTTTACACCATTTTATAAACTACAAACGTATTTATAAAGTTTGTAGCAATACGTTTAAACGCAAAAGTTTTGAAATGCTGCATAATTCTCGAAAATTACCGAATACTTATTTATCCGGTTTGTTAAATACACTGAAAACCCACGATTTTTGCTAATATACATTTCTACGACCAGTCAAATATTTGCAAGTATAGTATACAGGGTGATTCCTAAGTTGACCCATTTTTTTGACTGTATATAGAACTTATTAAAATAAACAACTTATTGAAATACCTTTTTTCGAAATACTAAAAAATAAGGAACTTACATTTATTTATTGTGTCAAATACGGTCCTGTCTTAGTAAGTTGTCACCTACCAAAAAGTCTTTGGGCTGTGGTGCTTGGACACGTAAAACGTGATTTTTCCGCAATGTTTTCCACACTTTTTTTACTTAAGCCGACCTGACTTGCAATGACCCGAGTACTTGGGTCCAGAATAAGCCCGCAAAGCGTTTGCAGATTAACGACACTTTCCATAAATAAGGCACATATCCACGTATTTATTGTTTTTAGATTTTTTAGAGAACATTTTTGCGATTTAATAATGATTTAAAATTAAAATTAATTCTCATCTTGTTCGGTAAATGCAATACAACTGACTCTCTGCGTGATAAACAAGACAAAAAACCAGCGTAAATAAGAAATAAACCATCTATTTATGTCCAGGCCCGCACTAGCCACACTTAGTAGCAACACAATGTAGCTTTGTTATTTTTAGGTTTTTGAAAAAATTTTATTTAAAAAAAAATTTGCTTTTTTTAACGAGTTTTATACACAGTTAAAAAAAGCCTCAACTCAGGAATCACCCTGTAAATGAGTTAAACAAAGTTTAGTACCGTAATGTTTTTCTTGTTTTTGGTTGGGATTAAAAGTAAAATATTTTGTGCATACATATTTTTTAAAATGTAGGTCTTTAAAAGCAATGGGATATCATAGTCATATATAATTTTTATATATTAAGAAATATCTGGTAAAAAGTTTTAAATTTTTAAATAGCCAAAAAGTGTTGGTATATATACCAACAAAATTTGCAGCCCTCATCTTTGTTAAGATTTAAAAAAAATATATATATTTTTTAGAAATTGTAGTGTCTCATGTATTCAAAACAACAACATTTCACAACAAAGTACGACCAACCAAATATTTGCAAGTACAGTATATATTAGTTAAACAAAGTTTAGTACCGTAATGTTATTTTGTTTTTGGTTAGGTTTAAAAATAAAGTATTTTGTCTATCAATATTTTATAAAATAAAGCTATTCAAAAGCAATGGCGTATTATAGTCGCAAATGGTTATTATTTATTAAGCAATGGCTGGTAATGAGTCCTAAATTTTTAAATAGTCAAAAAGTGTTGGTTTATACAACAGCAAAATTTTCAGCTTCTCACTTTTTTAATATTAAAAAGAAAAATATTTTTTAGGAATTCGGATATCCCATGTCTTAAAAAAAGCCGTTTTGATTATTTTTTTGTCAACAAATTTTAAAGAAAATTTTCTTTTAACTTGGTTACTAACTTCCATTTTATTTATTTTATTAAAATAAATAGTAAGTGTCTTAGAAAAACAATTTTGTGTTTGTTAAATATATAAAATAATTTTGTTGTTTGTAAAATATATAAAATTTATAATCTATTTTGTTAAACTTAAAAAAAAAGTTACTTTTTGGTATTCCGCTTGTACCAATAATAAAAAATTAAAAAAAAGTGGTGGCATTATTTTATTTTGCAGTATTTTACCAATGGTTTTCGAAACAAAAAAATATTATTAAGATAATGCAGAAGCATACTTGATTTATTACTACTTGTCAAATATTTTTATCAAACGGTTTTTGTTTAAGCTATTATATTACATAAAGACTTAGCGTTAAGACCAAA
This sequence comes from Listronotus oregonensis, assembly GCA_019359885.1. NCBI lineage: Eukaryota > Metazoa > Arthropoda > Insecta > Coleoptera > Curculionidae > Listronotus > Listronotus oregonensis. The sequence continues at coordinate 22,954 of JAHBCN010003657.1, read as the reverse complement.
AATATTAGTTTTTAAACCTGAATTTATTATTATTTTTTTAAATTGACATATGCCCACTTATTTTGCCACAGGTTCAACAGCTGTATAATTTTATTACATCTAACTTGTCACATGCCGATTTTTATAAATAAAGAAAAGTACATACAAATGAGCATTTAAAATAAAATCAAAATTATATAAGAATTATTGTAAAATATTTGATAGCAATTAAATCAAAAATAAAATGTTTTTTTTTAAGTTTTTATGGATGTAATAATACATTTAAGCCTGTGACCTAAAACAAGGGACAAGAAATGGCCCTTAAAGTTTACGTTTGGAATATAGTGGTCTATTTGGGTCCATTGGGGCAAAATCGCCAATAATGCATTTCCCTAGTTTCAGCAAATTAATATTCAATTTATAGATAGGACATTATTTAGTTAGGACTTTCAACAAATTTCCATGTTGTTATACATTGATTTGGCGAATGTATTTGATAGATAAGCTGGTTTGCTGTGTATATTGCTGTTTTGGTTAGCGATACGGAATTAATTAAAATCGTGATCACAGTAAAATTTTAAATTCATAATTGAATTTTTTAACATTCTGTACGCTTTTTTTAAGTAAATTATTGTTAAAAGTTCTATTTTTTATGATTAAAATATGAAAATACATACTTACATATTATTATTATAATTACATGTATTACAAACTTCCCGCTTTCTTCGTTCCTTCATCCCTAAAGTGTCAAGACTGTGAAACCTGCTGCCCGCAGAAGTTTTACCCTCTCCTCCCAATCTCCAAATATTTAAATCCCGTGTAAACAAACTTCCTCTCACCACACTTAACACACCCACGGTACTTTAGTACTTAGGCATTAGCCTTCGTGGACTGTCCAAAGATAAAAAAAACATATATTTTAAAAAAATCTATATAGCCACTTTGGCCTATTAAAAGCCACTAGTGCTGAGTCAGTACTTGCATAAGCAAAAACAAAAAAAAAAAGAAAACTAACTTTTTCTTTCTGTTTCAAAGTGCTCAAAAAAGAGAGATCAAAATTCAAGATATGTAACCTTTCCCTCTATTGTAATTCCTGCACAATGTTGCTTTAGGTGTTAACTTCATTGCATATAGCATGTATGATATCTTTGGACACAAGTTAGTTGTCTAAAGGTGCCGCAAAAATGTAATATCTGCATATTTTAGTACTTGAACAAAGTTGACGAAACTTGGTAAAAAGTGTTAAATATTAAAAAAGCTACCACCTATGGTATTTAGTACTAAAACTTCATAAAATACTTAGTAGTGTGTCATAAAAATAAAAAGAATATGTTAATAATTATGCCCTTACGTTATTAAAGTATAAAATATTGTAATTTTAAGTTTTTTAATGTCATTTAAAGAGTTTGCATTTCTTTTTAGAACTGAAACTATTGACACGTTTTGAAAACAGGAAACTTTCCCATTAAAGGTTTGTTTTATTTGCATTCACTAAATTGGTTGGTGTGTTCTCCTTATATATTTTCGTTAGTTCTGTTTAGTTTAAACGGATAATTTAGTGAAATCCGAAAAGAGTTTATAAAAAAGGTTTTGTAAACTTCATTATTAATTTAAACAATGCTTTAATACAAATAATTTAACCTTTTAAAAAATATCATATACAGGGATCCCCACAATAGACCACTTATTTTAATTGCTCAGTAAAATTGTTAAAACTTAATAAAACTAACATTTTAATACACTTTATTACAATTTAGTTTTTGGGATTTACTATAGCAAAGGACTTATCCAAACTTTCAAAATTTACGTCTTTTAAGTAAGTGCCATTAACTTCAATTCACTTTTCAAGATTTGACAAGAAATTATTGATGACACGATGAAGGAAAACCTGATCTATTCACCGGACCTTTTCAGGAATTCGGACCTTAAGATCTTGAATGTTTTCTGGACGAGTTGCATAAACCTTTGACTTTAAATAGCCCCACAGAAAAAAGTCTAGTGCAGAGAAGTCCGGGGACCTTAAAAGCCAATTTAAATCCCCAAATAGTAAAATGGGTCGACCATTAAACACTTCTCGCAGAACTCTTTAAGAGTTTTTAGCGATATGTACTGTCGCTTCATCTTTTTCTATTAAGTTACTCTTTATGTTTTCACGCAAAAAACTCGTTGTTGAACTGAATAATCCATGGGAATTAAAACTAAACATTAAATTATGTGTTCAAACCTAATGATGTTTTACTGAAAAAATGACCTTTTACGTAACTCAGTTTTTCCTAGTTTTGTGTCAGGTGACTACTCGATTAAAAATATGTTGATTTTTAATCCCAAGGGCCACAGAAGATAATAATATTAAAAAGAACGTAGTGGCTAATCTCATGTAAAATGTATTTAAATTTTAAAATAGGTAGTCTTATTATGGGAAACCCTGTACTACTACTTTTTAAATTTTACAAGAAAAACATAGGTTTAATAAATATACTTTTTAAATAAAATTATTTTTAAAACAAGTTTAGACATATGTTAAGGGCTTACAGTAAAGGTAACAAAAATGTAATGCAAACATATTATAAAAAAATGTATGCCTAAATTTAAAAATATGTTTAAAAAATCTAACATTATATTAGTTTCGTTTTTACTTTTCTTTAATCTTCCTCTAACCTTTACACTAATTTTCCGATGGCCTAAGAAGTATAAATATCTACTTTTAATTAATAAATCATCTGCAGTTTAAAGTATCTTAGGTGTTAAATTTTTATACGAATCAATCAGTTTCATGCCAGTTTTACAAAGAGCTTTACATTTATAAACTATTAGGTTTTTATGTTTATCATTTCAATTTTAAAATCAGACCTTCAGTTCTGCATATGTATTTTTTGTTATTAAAATTGGTTTATCTTTATTTTTTAAGACAGCCGTGTGGCGTTTTGTGTGATCTGAATTTCACGATAAACTGTTGGTCCGGTTTAGATAACATTACCCAGATTTTAACAGAGACAGGTAATAGTCAGGTAGTTACACACAATGTACATTGTGGTACTACTGCGTTGTTCTAGTATGGTTTACAGGACTGGAAAACATAGGTTAGACATCTAAAAATCCTACACGCACGGTTCCTTGTACGTAGGCATTATATAAGCCTTTGTAAGCTACCTTTAAAAAAAATCCGGCGAATTTAAAATTTATAGAGAAATTAATATCCTACTTATATAATAAAATTAGACCATTGGCAGGTATCGTGGCATTTAAGATAAGTTAACTAAAATAAAACGCCATCCATAGGTAGAAAATTGAAGTAACTAAGTCTATAATTTTTTAGCAATTAAAAAAATTTATATTTAATATATTTTTAAACGCTTTTTTTCTATATTAACATGAATGCTGCTATAATATAAAAAATATTTCATTAAGCATTAGCTTGTTTTTAGGGTTCTAAAATTACCATGTCATTTTTAGCAAAAATTTCGTCTAACTCACGAATAATTAGGAATAAAAATAGTATTTTTAACCAAACTAGATTTATCTTGGCATGATTAGGCACGGAATTCGTAAAACTATTCCATTTGAATAATAAATTTAATATAAATTCCGTCACGCAAGAAACATTTTTTGGAAAGTAATCCAGTGAGAAAGGTAATTTGGACAATGTTGTTGTTACTTTGAGTTAAAATAATATAGATTAATTATAACTGTGTAGTTTCTACAGGTAATCTGTGTGTAATATTTTTAAACAGCTATTTATTATTGCTAAATTAACCCTTTTTATATATCTGCAAAAGTTGTGTTGTTTTTTTATTTTTTTATATAACAAGATATTTCTATAGTCCGGAAGGTCACCGCAAAAAACCAAGCCAATAAGAGATAGGCTCCCTCAGCTTAGCGGGTTCAAATTGTATTTTTCTTTACCTTAAAAAATCGTAAAAAATCGGTTTTTTTAATATTACTCGAAAACTATTGTTTTTAGAAAAAAAAGTATATAATTAAAATTAATGGTCTAATAAAACTACGACATTTTTTTATCCAAATTTTTTGTAGCCCTTTCTTTTTTGAGATATCAACTATTTAGATTTAAAATAAAAACGCAAATATCTCAATAACTAAAAGAGTTACAAAAAATGTATTAAACAAAAAATATGCCCTTTAGTAGGCTTTATGAAAAAGAATATACACATCTGTAATTAAATAAGTAATAGAGGAGATATAAGCAAAAAAGTGATTTTGACCAATACAATAATTTAAATAAGGAATGCTTTAAGCCTAGACGAAGTAGATACTTTAATAAGATAAATATTTTTAAACTTTATTGCTAAATAAACAATTAAAAAAAAATTAATGTTAAAAATACGATTTAAATTTTCTTAAGATTATTCTGAACGAGTAACTGTCTATATTGGCATCTCAACAAGTCAACTCAAGGTTGGTTTGGAACTGTCTGCAATGCCTCCTAAACCTGGCTAACCACAACAAAGTTACACTTTCCTGGGTGCCAGGACACAGGGGAATACAGGGCAATGAAAATGCAGACTCCCTGGCCAGGCGAGGCTCCGCAGCAATGTTTGTGGGTCCTGAACCTGTTTTTGGAATACCAAAAGCCTCGGTTCGTGGCTACATGACTCGGTGGATTCAAACACAACATCAGTCATACTGGAACCACATTCCAAGGCAAAATCACACTAAATCAATGTTGGAATCACCATCGAAAGCATTGACAAGTGAACTACTAAAACTAAATAGGAATCAGATTAGAATAGTGACAGGATTAATAACCGGACACTGCACCCTAAGAAAACATTTGCACACTATGGGCATCTATAGAGAAGAACCCATTTGCAGACTATGTGACGAAGAGGAAGAGACAGCCTCTCACATCATATATGAGTGCCTGCACTTACATACTGGAGAACAAATCAAAACCTCATGGTGGACACTAACCACCAGGAGGCTGGAGACCAGAAAAGAACAGTAAAAGGGCTACTACACCTGTCTAAGGTGTCAAACCTTTTTAACTGAAACAAATACACAAGAGATACAACAAGCCCTGTAGGCTGCAGTGTCGAGGCGGACAAAACCTCAACTTGTGTATTTAGATTATCAATCAATCAATCAATCAACTGTCTATATAAATTATTATTATTTTTATTTAAATTGATAATAAAATATTTAAAAGATCAGCTATACACATAGTAGCATAGAAAATCAAGAAATTCTAAGCATCCTGCCAGGCATATGACACCCAGATGGAGGAGGCCCTTTTTATTATTATTTTTTTTTAATAACATAATGTTACAATTTTTTTTTAGTTAAGGTTCCAAGTGAATCGAAATGGGTACAGTTATTGGAAATAAAAAGTTAAATAACATATCCGTGCCACCAGGTTATCCCCATTGCCTCAAGGCACATGTGTATTAGTTTGTTTTATTCAATGATAAGAACATTTTAAATTTATTTTTAGATGGATCGGAGCTGGTATTCTTACTTGTACCAAAAAATATTGTTATTAGCAAAATTTTAAATGACCAAAGTCAATTTTTTGTTTAGTAATAAAAGAGTTACTTATTTTATTAAAAATATGTATATGTTTTATAGAACTTACTTAAAAGCATATTTTTTGTTTTTTTTTTACGTTTTTTCGTAACTCTTTTAGTTGTTGAGATATTTGCGTTTCTATTTTAAATTTAAATGGTTAATGTATCAAAAACTATAACGGCTACAAGAAGTTTTATACAAAAAATTACCTAGTTTTATTAGACCAATAATTTTTATTATATAACTTTTTTTTCTTAAATCAATAGTTTTCGGGTAATATTAAAAAAAAACCGATTTTGTACGATTTTTTTTAAGGTAAAAAAATGCAATTTGAACCCGCTGAGCTGAGGCAGCAGTACGTATTTAAATTGACTATAGTTTATAGTAATATAAAAAATGTTTTATGCGTATTTCTTACTGGCTTGGTTTTTTGCGGTGGCCTTCCGGACTACTAGTCATGTTAGGCTTTATAACAGGTTTTGTTTGTACCTAACTAAAAATATTTGGTATTTTTTAAATTTAGACCAAATAATTATAATATGATAATTATTTACCTCCTTTTGATCACTGCCTAACAAGTGAGAACAGGCTAATATTTAATGCAACAAATGTGCCTTATTTGTGTTTCTATTGTGCTGGACAGTTATTTTGTATCATGGACCTTATTGCCTTTCCGCACACGTTTATGCAATAATGCAGAATCAATGTCACATACAGAAGCATTTTGCATGCTGTGGTGCTTTAGAGCTATTAAATGAGCATGTGTCCTCCAACTGATTTGTTTTAGCCACTGCAAAAAACGAATATCGTTTAAATCATTACTCTTTTTTGAAACCGTTAAAATAAATGTTAACAGTCCATCTTATCTTTTAATTAAATCTGCAAAATATCATCTTTAACGAAAATACATGCTTTTTTTCTGTTTATTACAATATAATTTATTAATCTGCATAATAATCTAAGCGACAAAATATTGGATTTAAACTCAGCTTTTAAAATATGTTACATAAAATTTAGTTAATAAGTTACTAAAAAATTAATTTTTATTTTTTTAACCAAGAGACATTGTTTGTTCTAATATGTTTAAATATTATTGATAGGCATTAAGAGAAAAAAAACTGTTTTTTTTTTAATTTTAAAATGCCTGTGTATACCAAATAAAAGCAAATAAAGCCTTAATGTGGTTAGTTGTGGTACATAATACATATCTTTTATTAACAAACCATAAAAATAAGAGTAAAAATGAAATTTTTCAAAATGTCCTCCAATATGGTACATATAGATAAATACTAGGTAACGCGGTAGTGCCACCCCATATGTCATAAAAATAACTATAACCTTGTTAATACTCCATTTACGTCCAGATGATTCTAATTAGACAGGACCTACAGTATGACGTGGATTCCAAACTATACCCAACGGCACACGGTATTCACTTGCGGTCATCCATCCAATTACTAACCGTGCCCGTCGTCGTTTACCTTCGCTGATCTTACAGAGAGCGGCGTTTCGACGCACAAATGCCGCTGGGATATACAGGGTGTCCCAAAAGTAGAGCAACAGCTAATTCCTTAGGTCAAAATATTGCAATTAATGTAAACTTGCCTTATCCCAATGTTGATTATAAGTTATCATCAACATTGGGATAATTTATTACAAAAATAGAGGGTGTTAAACTTTAAGTTTTGTTATTTTGTAATAATTTCTTAACTAAATGACATGGCGTGATGATGTTGCTAGTATAGGGCGCCAGCTAGGGCCTACCACACTTACTTTAGATGACCTAACTTTTCTTAAACTTACTATATTAACACGTTTATTAAAAAAGAAGTTACTATAATTCCCTCTCCGTCAAAAATAAATACCCTATTTAGGTCCCTAGGAGATAAACGCACTTTAAAGGACCCCGCAATTTTCCTAAGAAAAATAGGTTTTTGCCAATTGTTTTTAAACTTTGCAAAGTAATAGTTTTCAACGCGCCGATAAAAAGTCTCCACGGGCACAAGACTTGAAAACCCCACTAACCCCCCCAAAATCACCCTCAAAGGTCTCCAAATCCCCAGTTTTGGGAGGGTTGAAGAGGTTTTTGGATTTTGTGTCCGTAAAGACTTTTAATCAGCGTGTTGAAAACTATTACTTTGAAAAGTTTAAAAACAATTTGCCAAAACCCATTTTCCATAGGAAAATTGCGGGGTGTCGTTTAAAGTGCGTTTATCTCGAAAACAGTTGCTTCTAGAGACCTAAATGAGTTATATATGTTTGACGCAGCGGGAATTATTGTAATTTATTTTTTAATAAACAGTTCAATAAAGTAAGCTTAAAAAGTTATGCCATCTAAAACAAGTGCGGTAAGCAGTAGCTGGAGCCCTCTACTAGCAACATCAAAAGCATGGACGAATTTAAGTTTCTCGCCTCACAGAACCCCTAAATACCCAATTTCGTACAGCTTTGTCATTTAGTTAAGAAATTATTACGAAAAAAAATGAAAACAAAATTAAAAGTTTGACACCCTGTATCTTAGTTATTATCCACTTTGGGATAAGGCAAGTTTACGTTAATTGCATTATTTTGACCTAAGGAATCTGCTGTTGCTCTGGGTCCCATTACTTCTAGGACACCCTGTATATTATCATAAATATGCAAGAGCTTCAATATGCTTTAAATTTGGGACACACCATATAATAAATAGTTTTCTTGTATTTAACCCAAGATTTTGGTGGCAAAATTTAGAGGATCGTCATCGGTCTGCCAAACTTATAATATATACTTGTAATACATATTAATTATTCACATTAACTAACTTAGAGAATGACTTAGGCCTGGCAAGTTAATTTGTCCTAAAATAGTTTTGAAACTTATATTGGTAAAGGAAAGCTTTATCCGAAAACATATTATTTATATGGGCTTTTGCAAATTCGCCAAATTTAATCAGGGCATAAGCTAGCCGATCGTTTATGTTAAAGTTTCAAGAGGATCTTTAGACTCCAAACTTTGCTGGTGAAGGTGGTTACCCTGTTAAATTAAAGACTATATGCAATTAGTTTATTTAAAATAGTTATTTTAAAAACCAAGCAAAAAAAATTAAAAATTTTTTTTAAAAAATAAGTTTATTTTTTGTTAAAAACCAAAGGCAAAAAAAAAATATTGAGTTTTTTGCTTCTTGTTTTCTCAGAAAAATCCGTCGTTCGGCTAGCTTAGCTTTAAGCTAGCAGAACAACGCTAAGATTTATCTAAATATGGAATATATTTGGCTTTTTGGAGCTTTAAACTAGCATTTACTTTATTGAGACTTAAAAACATTTTGACCCCAAAGATATAAATATTGAAAAGCAAATCGTGTACCACTTGATTCTGCAATATTTTAATAAACCTAATTTTATTATGACTGGGAACAATTTTATATTTATAAAATATAAACTTTTTTATTTGGCATTATTTTAGGCTTCTTCTGTGTAGTGATAAGTTATTGTTGGTCGCCTTATTAAGTAAACATATGTTTTTCTTTTTAGCAGAACCACAGTTATGTTCCCCAACAACAAAACATTACTAAAACAACATTCATGTCATATTGTTGCCTTTTTTAGGCCTTTTCAACTACCATAATATATGTTTTGGCTCTTTGCCATCTTTAGGTTAAGCTCGCAGAAACATGTTAATACTCCATAATAAAAAACATTTCAAAGCAAAATGTGTGCTTCATTTTTAGGGCTTCTTTTTTTAAGGCTTTCTTACAACTTTTTTTCTCTTAATTCAATATTTATATATATATATATATATATATATATATATATATATATATATATATATATATATATATATATATATATATATATACTATGCCATCATTTTAGTCTCCTTAGTGTACCCAATTTTTTTATTTGTAAATTGCCTAATTTAGTAAATAATATTTTTTTTAACTTTGTGGTTCTATTAGCTTAAGGTTAAACCAGCAGAACCACATGAATATTTTCTACATTTTAAGCAGGATGGGTGGCATACTTTTTGCTCTTTTTAGGCGAGAGAAAATCTTAGTTAGCCATGCCATACCTGAATTTTTGAATTATTTTCTGTTTTAAACATGTCACCCTTTATTATTGTAAATAGCCTTATTTATAGTAAATATAAATTTTTGCACCTTTGTGGTTTTTTATTCAGTACTTCAACCACGTTGGCGGAACTGGAAAAAATGGGTTATATATCTAAAAACCCGGCACCTACGGTACCTAGTACTTAGGCTATATACGAAGAAAGCACACAATAATCTTTCGGATGAGGTACTTAGGATCACATTAGACTTTTCTGCAATCGAGGTCACATTAATATGCTAAGGTACAATGGAAATAAAAATATATTTAATTTTCTTTTGAAACAAAAGTAATTAGAAAGAAGAATAAAGTATTATTTGAACTAAAAATATGTATCGACAATTCCTTTTTCTTTACTTATTTAAAACTTGTTATAAACTTTGTATTTTTTATTTTATTCTACTGTTTTGTGATACGCTTTACATCTTTTAGTAAACATACCACGAAAATATGGTTAAACAGATAAATAAATCCAAAACACTATTTCGGCAATAATGCGATAATATGTCCTTTTTTAAAGGTCACATAAAATGTTTTGAGAAAAATACCAGTGCGTTTTTGTAAAAAGTAAACCAGATAATAAATTTTCAGGCATTATGAACTTTTCAAAATGCAAAATAATATTTGACACAAAAATATTTTAAATGATATTACAATTTGCTTTTAAAACCAATTTGCTAATACGACATTGCAGTTAAATTGAAAAATATTGAATTTCTTTTAGGTAATACTAGTAAAAAATTATTTAAAAAAATGTTAAACTTAATAAAAAAATACAAATATATATTTACACTTTCACATGAAAGAAAAATTAGAAGGTTAGTTTTTGAGTCCTATGTTGTCTTTGTGTATTGAAAAATATTTCTAACCACGCTAGAAAGCGCGATTTTACCATTTTACTGAAAACTTTATCGTTTTAATGCCAAATCACAAGCATCTCAAAGCAACGAACTTTTCCTAAAATATTTTTGCTTGCCAATAATAACTATAAAAAAATAAAGGAGTTATTTTTCCTAAACACCTCTTATTTATACAAAGTACATGTGCATAAAAGTTGACAAAACAAAAATATTCAAAAAAGACATACTTCTTTTTATCCACATTTTATTTTTAAATAAAAAAGAGTGATGTAAAGCAAGTTTAATTTTAGCCTGAAACATAAAGAAAAAAATATTAGGAATTTACGTAAAAAATTCTTAACCTCCTTTTTAAACAAAACTGAATACATAGTACAAAAATACTTAAATTTTTATGTCTATTTCCTAATAAAAACCCTAAAAATAATGTAAAACCCAATATTTTGGAATTTTTTCCTAACGTTCAGTTTTCTTTTAAGATATTTAAGCCTAAGTACTTAGCCATTCATAAATTTTGTATATTTATAATCAATAGGATGCTTGTCAACGTTTCCTTGAAAGTGTTAGACAATGTTATGGTTTCCATAACGCTAAAATTTTAAAGTTCAATTTTCTTTATTTGTCAATTTTTACACAACGTTTCGGTTAGTGATGTATCTTCAATCGTTTTAAAATGATAACTAAAAACTATTCTTAAAAGCTACGACTTATATACTATTCCTTGTTTACAGAAGCTTGACCGGTTTTTACGGTTCAGCAACGACTGCCAGATATTCGGAATATCGATACTAGGCTTGCTAAATACATTTGGGTTGTTTACAATTATAACAGATTTTTTAAATTTTATTTTTTTTTTTAGTGGGTTTCTTTATGCATAGTTTTTGCTTTCGACCATTGTATGCGGTATTGTTTTGACCAAGCGTGTTCGGCAATCCCTGACTTTGACCTTTGACCTCGTTCCGTATGTTTTTTGTGTTCTTTAACTCGAGTGGTCTTTTTGTTTTCCCGATGTATACCTTACCACATTAATAGTCAATTTAGTAGACGCAGTCATTATTTTAATTTATTTATTTTATTTATTATAGTGGAGTAGATAAGCTACCTGACTCCTACAGCAAAATCCATCATTTTCCCATGTATTTCTTATGGGAGAATTTTAAGGTCCGATTTAGATTTTACTTCCGGTCTAGCACCACGTGTCGTTGTGGTCACCCAGCTAAGTAATGGTCACGTCCGACGCTGCTTAACTTTAGATTATGACGCTGACCAAGATTATGAAATATGAACTTATAAGGAGATCTCGAGTAATTTTGGAAATAAATAAAAAAGTCCTCACGTAGCAGGATTCCAACCGCCGTCTTGGTACTTGAAAACCCAGAGCTCTACCACTGAGCCAAATATTAAGTTGAAATAAATGTATAGTAGAAGAGAATTTGGAATTAATTAAATTAAATAGTCGTCACCTAGCAGGATTTGAACCGTCGTCCTAGTGTTTCAAAGTCTAGAGCTGTACCACTGAGCTATAGGGGAATATTAAATATTAAGGTGAAATGAATGTATAGGATCCTGAGTATTACGCCAGCACGCGTGAGTATCATAATAAAGGAAAAATAGTAGTAATAAGGATGTTTAACTGTCATTAATAATATTGGTAAACAATGTGTGGTTGTATAACGCCTGAGGAACTAATAAAAAAATAAAAAAAGTCCGCACCCAGCAGGATTCGAACCTGTGCCCTAGCGTGTAGTAGTGTTAGATGATACGTTCACGCGCATCCAGCTCCGGAGCAGCTTATTATCTCGTAATCTTGACGTCATATGTTAATTATTAAACGTGGGCTAGGCCTATTTTAGAGTACTGCGCATGCGCTAAAATAATGACACCTGTCAGCTGTCAAATTACACCTGTCACCTGTCATATTTCTCGAACCACGTAACTTAGAACCTGCTTACGTGGATGAGATGTATCTTAGGGTCTTACGCAAGCGCTAAAAAAATGGCGCCTATCAGCTGTCAAATGTCACCTGTCACATGTCATATTTCGCGAACCACGTGACTTAGAACCTGCTTACGTGGATGAGACATAACTAAGGGTCCTACGCATGCGTTAAAATAATGGCGCCTGTCAAATGTCAGCTGTCACTTGTCAAATGTCAAACCCAACATGTGGGGCCCTGCGTTTAATCACCAGGCCTGGGGCTTAAGAGCAGAACATTATAAACAGACGCTGCGAACGTCATTGGTGTTTTGCTGGTTGCATAATTTATTTAGGAATCTTAGTCTAACGATTTTTTAAGATATTACGCAAGTGTCACCTGTCAAATTCATGTATTAATCAACGCTTCGTTGAAAATAAAAAAGTCAAAAGACTCGAACCAGGAACAGTTTCTATGACATATTATGCGGTGGGCTCGAACCTGTAAAATATGTCGGTTAACGAATTATTCTGTATTTGTAGCAGTATATAATAATAGATAGTGTTAGGTAGGTACACCCCGATGATGAAGTTGGTTAAATATGGAAACGTTGTATTATAAAGCATTTGTTATTGTTAAATAATTAAATAAAAAGGCTATGTAGGGGCTCGAACCAGGAAAATATGGTGGTTGGCAAATTATTCCGACGAGTCTGGGTCGCTAGCGACGCGAGAGAAGGAGGAAGAAAGACAAGATAACACCTTAAAGAGAGAGAGACAGGTACAAACCACAACTAACCACGATGACGTCATAGAACAGATGTCCGTGTCCCGTGTCCCGCGACATAAAAGGTTGCCCCCTCAAGGTCACGGGACGTTGATAAGCCTCATTTACATATCTTAAGCGTATCTGATATGAATAAATTATAATCCTTTTGACTTCAACCAATCACAACACAGCTGTTAGAAGCCTCGATGACGTCATGTCTCCCTGTCTCCTGTCTCCTCAGTAAATAGTTTGAAATCTTAAGGTCACGACACAATTGCGCAATATTATAGATAAGGTTCTACTTGAAAAACAGTTCTGGTATTTGAAAAAACAGAGCTGTTATTTGAAAATACAGGGCTGTTATTTGGAAAAACAGTGCTGTTATTTGAAAAACAAGGGCTGTTATTTGGAAATACAGTGCTGTTATTTAAAAAGCAGTGCTGTTATTTGGAAATACAGTGCTGTTATTTAAAAAACAGTGCTGTTATTTGGAAACTCTCGCAAATCCGAAAAATTTAATAAATTTGGAAAATACGTTACGAAATTTTGTGCAATTTATTTTCTTAATTTATATCTAGTTGTTTTCATTTAAAAAAAAAAACAAGAAAAAGGAGAAAATAGCGCCTTTTACGCTTTTTACAATTTAAAAATACATTTTTAGTATATATTAATATATTTTTAACTTTCTTTTTTTACCACAATAAAAAAATACGAACTAGTACCTATAAATAATGGTAAACTTAGAATCCAAAAAAGGATTAAAAAAAATTAACTGCAATATATTCGGAAGAAGGTAAAACAAATATCTTAAATTCTATCGACGTCTTCGATTTTATTTTGCTATAGAATCCGTTAAAACACAATGTTTTAAAATGTTTTATGTGCCCATTGTCGTAAAATAAAATGTAACGCTCCCATTTTAACTGCCTAAAATAACACTTTTATAGGGCGTAAACACAACAAGTAGCCCGCATATAAGAGTAAAAACCCTATAATTCTAAATAAGACAATTATAAGTTCTGGTTCAACTTTCCTTTCATAAGACACATAACTCATATAATTTTAATTCATATTAAAGTTACAACCATTGGAAACTTGATATAAAAGATAATGTTTGTTTTAATAAATCTACAAGTAATTAGCATTTTGGCAATGTAACAATTTTTTAAATATTATTTTTGTTTGTTTTTATACTGGTTTAAAGAAAATACTACAAAATATTTTCTGCGCCTTTAGCGTAAATATCAGTTTTCTTAATAGTTTGTAAGGTAGTAAAAAAACAAAATAATTTGCAAATCTTAATGTTTTTATAAAAAACACAAATTTCTGCACGACAGACATACGGATCCCGTCACAAAAGATCCTCCGTAGATCTTTTTTCCTTTGTCTCGCACAACTAAAACAAGTTTCTTGAGTTTCCTGTTAAAGCCAGATCGTTGCTTTTGATATTTTTACAAACTGTGACCAGGTATGGCGCTCCTTAACAAAATTTCTTCCTACGGTAAGGTGAAAACCTTTATTCTTCGATCTCCAGCTTTCTTTTCTATTGACGTATATTGATTGGTTATTCTACATGATCACTCTTCCAGCTTTTACCCAATTAATGCTAAAGTGCCCTAGGGTTTAGTACTGGTTTTTTATCTTTGACAGTTCATGAAGGCTGAGGTCTAAGTACTAACGTACCGTGGGTGTCTTAAGTGTGGTGAGAGGGAGTTTATTCACACGGGACTTAAATATTTGGAGACTGGGAGTAAAAGAAAAAACTTTTGCGGGTAGCAGTCTAGTCTGGACACTCTAGGGATGAAGGAACGAAAAAAGCGGGAAGTTCGAAGCCTCTCTAGTTAAACTGTAAAAGGATGCATAAAAGTTGCACTACGTGTTGCTCTGTTGGAAGTCACCAGAGAAGGAATTATACTGGTTAATTCCCTAGACATGAGAACAAAATTTTAAAGAGGGTCTGATTTGGAATACATATAGATTATATATATTGGACGAAGAGAAATATTTTCTAGCTCGAAAAAGGAATCCAACTTTTTTGAAGCTGCTGAGGCTATGGATGCAATGTGCTTCTGCCAGTTGGAGTTATTCTCAAAATTAATGCCGACGAGATTAAACGAATCTTGCCCGCAGAGGGTTTTCCTTCTCCCCGTCGTGTGTTTATAAACTACCTCCTACTACATTTAGAACATGGTACATTAGAGCTTGGGCCTTTAAACTTCGTGAATTGTCCAGATAAAAGAAAAAAAAACATTTGAGATTTTGGTACATAATTATTAATTGGGAATGTTTTTTTTTTCATTACAACAACCACGTGTAAATTTTGGTTTTAATTTCCATCTTATACTTATAATACAGTGTAGTATATAATACTAGCTGACCAGGTAAACGTTGTTTTGCCATATAAATTATTGTTAGTGAATATGTTAGTAGTCAAAGAAAAAATAGTTAGTTTGATTATTCTAATGCTTTATGGTACACAATATTCTATCTGCCTATCTACCTTTTTTTTCTTTTTATAGTAGGGATTATGCACACCCCGTGCTTGGTGTTCTAGCGCACGTGGTAGTGTGGGAGTCCGGACAGCACCGACCCACTAAACCCTTCCCCTACTGTTCCATGCACATCGCACTGGTAACCTATCTACCTATCTCCTTATCTTCCTATCTACCTACCTACCTTTCTACCCATCTACCCCTCTACCCGTCTATCCATCTACCAATCGACCCATCTACCCTTCTACCCCTCTACCCATCTACCCATTCACTTATCTACCCCTCTACTCATCTACTTATTTACCCATCTATCTTTCTACCTAATTACCCCTCTTCGCATTTGATTAATAATAACTTTCTCCTCACAGAAACAAACATAGGGGTTGGTGGTAAAAAACTTAGGGTTGTATGTATTTTTAATAACAAAAATAAAACAAAAAATTGTGTCCAAAAACTAAAAAAAAAATATTGGGGTGGACCACCCTTATTACTTAGGGGCATGAAAAAGAGCTTAAGTTTTATTTTCAGACCTACTGAATATACAGACAAAATTTCAGAGGAATCGGTTAAGCCGTTTCGGAGGAGTTTGGTAACAAAGACTGTGACACGAGAATTTTATATATGAGAAGAGATATTTATAGTATCAATTTAGTTACGAAATTATTTAAACTTAATTTGTAGTTACTTTACTTTGTAGCAATTTTTTTTCAATTTATAGAAATAAAATAAATATTAACAATAATTTAAACTATTTTTGATTTGCTTTATTGATACACAAATTTATATGTATAAATCAATTTTGCAAAATATTAAATAAACAATGTATAGGTTGCAGTATTATGTTGCGTTTACAAATAAATAGGATTAGCAATAAGCATTTACTTCGTTTATATAAACTTAACAAGCAAACAATTCTTCAATATTATATATTTATCAAACCAACAAACCATATTGTTAAAAAGGTTATTAAAAATGTATTTATTAAATAAAATTTATCCGGATATAAGTATAAAAGAAATAATTTTAATGACATCCCAGGAAAATACAATCAATAAAACAAAACTTGTAAAAAGTTTGTGTTTTTGATAAAAGTCAGTAAAAATACGAGTGCAAACCTAAAAATATAGATGTTTTGAAATAATTGGCTTTAAAACCAAAACAATCTTAATTTATTTGGTTAATATTTAATAAAATATAATAAGAATATTCCTAAAAAATAAAAACTGGGGCTATAAAAATTATACTTTTTATAAGGAGTAAGACTTGTGTATTAAAATCAAAATTCAATTTTATTATTAATATAAATGATCGCACTTTTCATTTCAATTAACCTGTGAAAAATCGACTTAATTTATTTTTATTAGCGCATCCGCATCATGTGGTATTGTTAAGCTGTACTTTTAAGTGTTTTTTTATTAACTAGAAGAGTCCAAATAATCCAGTTAAACTTTATTTTTAAAAACTTTTTAGGTGCCCTAAGTGATGTTAAATTTACCTTGTACTTCTTATAAAAAGTAGCACCAAAACCAAATAAGCATTTTTTTAAGCACAAAATTATTGGTTTTTTCTAATAAAGTAAATGTTATGTATGTGTTTTTGGTAGCTAAATCTTATTAAATACTCTTAATAATATTGGCAGCTGTACTAAAATGCCCTTTAAGTTTTTTTATTTTTCTTAAATATATTTTTTTTGGGTAATTCGCATAGATAATACATTAATATTTAAAAAAAACTTGGGCTAACAGGGCCGAAAACTACTTGATAAGTCTAAAGAATATTTTACAAATATTAAATTTTTAAAAATTGCTTTTTGAGTACCTTCACTTTTTTTTGATAAAAGTTATTTTTTTTAATATACAATTTTGAGTAATTACTAACCCATATGTCGCAATTTTTATCGCCACGGGCATTTTTAAATATTATTTTTTACCCCACCCTACAGTAAAATAAAATCCTTTTAATTTTAATCCATTGTTTAAACTGTTCACAATGAAATATATTCTAAAGTTCATACAAAAGGCAAACAAAAGTTTCTTTTGACTATATATTTCTTACGTAGAAAAGTTTATCTTTTAGTTTGATATATAACATTGGTAGTGTTTGGATAAACTTGTCCGTTTTGTTTGTTTGCTGTAAAAGTTTTTGTCCTTTTAAAGTTTATTTAAGTTAGCCTGCCCACAAATGTCTGTAAACAACATACATTAAAACAAAATATTTATTTGTTTTTTTCAATAATAATATGAAACCACGGGATTGCAAAGCTGTAAAGAGGTTTTATTTAATAATTATTTAATTTAAATTTCAACTACACCTAATAATAAACATTTTGTTTAACAAAACAATAATTTAAAATTCGCTATAACTTTAATTTTTTCAAAAAACTTAACAACGTAAATTACTTTTAAACAATTTGTGAAACATTTACATGTAACAAGGAAAATATTAAATAAAAGACTAACTCTATTTTCCAATAAAAGACCTAGCTTAATTTATATGGTGATTTTTTCTACTTTTCTATGTTATTAAACATTTTTCAGTGCCCTACAATTTTGATGAGTCAAAGAGTAAGTGAGTCAGCCGGTCAGTGGTAAAATCAAAGATTTTCAAAATTAAATATCCCAGAGATTACTTGACATATTTTTCCTAATGTTTTCACAGGTAATAAGCATACTTATGTGAATTTACATATTAAATTTCTTTCTCTTATGTGGAAAATTATTTAAGTTATTATAGGGGCAATATAAGCCGAAACATTTCGTGTAATATACACACATTCATAAGGTAGGTAGGTAAACATTTTTTATCCTATAACAATATTTTTCTATAAAATTGCTACAGGAAAAAATGGGGTCATATATGTGGACATTTACATTACCCGCTGTTAATTAAAATCCACTGGATGACAGATCCAATTAAAATTGAATCCAAGCAATTTGATTTTATGAAATTTAGGTCTATTTTGGTAAACATATATATGAATAGGGTGGGCCGAAAACTCATTCGTCTCTAATGATAGAATAAATAAGAAAAAGCTTTTAGAAATGCTGCTAAGGATACCTTAAAATCCGAAAATAATTTAAAACGCTTAGAAAAATAAGGCAGCCAAGGACTTTATTTTAAGTTAACACACCATTTGCAATATGCAGATTCTTGGTTAAAAAAAAATAAGTACTACATTGTTTCTATTTTGCATATATGATTTCTATATTATGATGAAAAATAAAACGCTTCTAAAATTTCGAATAAATTCGATAAAAAATCATAAAGACCTACTTGCTAAAGTACTGTTACCGGTCCAAATTAACAATTTTTATTTTTTTTAATACCTAATCAAAAAAGTTATTTTTAATTGAATTTATGTCTATGTGCAAAGTCTGTGCGATACCATAGAGTTGATGTTTTTACTACGTCTGAAAAATAAAAAAGAAATTTAAAAATCTACTTTATATAACCCATTAGATTAGGTTAGATAATTTGAGCGGAGATGGCAAAAATGACCTTTACCACTGCAACCTTACCAGATTTATTATGGTTTCTCCTATCGTTCTTTAGAGTACCTTGTCCAGGCCCGTCTTCTTAACTAGACTCCAGAGTCTTGACACCGGACACTTCATATATCTTGCCGATTTTGGCTTTTCCTCACCAAGTAAACCTTAACCTACATAGTGCTTCGCAGTGGCACCACACATGTACGGCTGTTTCTTCAGCCTCCTGGCAGAACCTACACAGGGTATCCTCCACCAGGCCTATACACCCTGTATATTTTCAAATCATTAAATTCTGTTGAATAAGAGCTTTTAAAAATACCTAGTACCTAATAGTTTTTTTTACTTTTTGAGATCATAAATTAAACTTTTAAAATTTAAACTTTAATTTTGCAGTTAAAATATGCAACTAAAAAATAACACAAGAGTTAACTATACTTCAAGTCCAAAATTTCTGTCAATGACGCATCGCTCGCTTTTAGAGTGCCCCGGGTTGTGTGGGGTCAGGGGAATCAATTCCAGTGGCGTAGAAAATAAATGATAAAATTTCGTCAAAACATGAAAATATTTTTTACAAGCAAAAGTTATTTTCTCACATTTTCATCAACCCTTTAAATTAGTAACAAGCCTATATTATTTTGGTATTATTCGGATTAATGAAAAAAGTAATTTTTGCTTAATTTTGCACACCTCCTATTTTGAGGTCATAGAACACAAATTTGAGTTTTTTGGCGATTTTTCAACGTTTTTCCAAAAAAAAAATTTTTTACTTTAATTTTGCCTTCTTGATTTTATTTTGCTACATGAAAAAATAATAAAATTTTAGTCTTAACATAAATTAAAAGATGTAAAGCAGAATGATAGACAATAAGTTACACCGACTTGCCAATTCACCACCGATCTTGCAATTTCAATATTAAATACGATATTTACACGCATTGCTTCATCAAAAATATCCACTATATAAGGAACACGAAAGCTCTGAGATCATCAGCTTGTAGAATCCAATAACTATTTCGGGTCTTTCGTGTTCCATATTTAGGATTTCCATATCGAGAATATTTTTCATCAAACATTGCGGGTCGAGCGAAGCAAGGTTCGCATACCTTATAAAAATGTCATAAAGAAAACTATTACAACCTGGTAACAGGTCAACATTTTTAGAATTTTGAGTTGAATTCGGACGTAAACGTTTTACCTACTTTTTATTGAAAATTAAGGTTTTTTCTTTACTTTTTAAGTGTTTTTTTTTTTAATATTAAATAGTATGAGTTTTTTAAATATGTTTTCGTGCAAATGACAGAATTTAAAGGAATATGTCGTAAAATGGAATTAAACAATTCAATTATTATTTTTTTTAAATACTATAAGAGGCAGCCAAAAAAACAGCTTCTGATTTATGTTTAACAATCGAAAAGTAAAAAGTGTGCAAAAAAATAGCGAAAAAATCGCATTTTCCAGTATCCGAATAATTACTAATATTGATTTTTTTGGCTTTTAAAACTCTGAATACCGTACGCGAAAAAACTTTTGTTAAAGTTGCACATATCTCTGCAGCATTCAAAGTGGTTAGTTCTGGATTTCGTTCCCGAGTCCCATGGTAAACATTTTTAACCATTATTCGTTCTTTTAACGTTAACTAAGTTTTTTTTTGTAGGCGGATAACTAGTTAAAGGTTGGTTAATATTCATTATTTACAGAATTAAAAGCACTTAACAACGCTAAATCTTTATATACAATTATATACACTAAATAAGATAAACTATTATAAAATTGGCACAAAATAATATCTATATACTCAATTATTAGAAATTTATATTTAGAAAATACCCCGTATAGCAATTAAAATTTAAACTTACCAAATCTGTCCATAATCAATAATAACTAAATAAAATAATCGAACAGCACGAAAACCCTGTCGATACGCTTATTTTCAAGTCTCTTCAAGTTGTAAACTAAGGAATGTGTGTTGCCGCTTTTATTGTCTTCTCGATAACAATGATTTCAATACATATTGGCGTGCTATTTTAAGTGCGATTGCTGGCTGGTGATATATTTTTGCGAATTATGAAACTTTTAGCCGGTTCACTGTTATTTGAGCGGAAAAGTATATCATAGGCTTAAAAATCATTTACTAGTGTTAGATTTTTATTCAGCCGCTTCGTCGGTTGGGTGGCCGGTATTAAATGAGTCACTGACAGAAATTTTGGACTTTAGGTATAAACCACAATATGGTAACCTAACATGCCATGTGTCGATAATTATTCTAAAATTTTAAATTATAATTAATAAATAGTGCGTTTTTCTTTCCAAAAAAAAACTCGCAAATGTCTCTTTGTTCGAGTGAAAAATGATGTCGTTTTTTAAAAATTTTACTGTTTAAAAAAAAACAATTTGGTGAGTTACGATCTTAATTATAAAATGATGAGATAACTAATTATAGTTTATCTTTATTAAATGTAGATTTCCTGAAAAAGAGTAAAATATGTTTGGTAAGCCTGTTAACTTAAAAAGTGTTTCTTTAAACCTGGCCCTTTTACATAGACTGCGTCCCCACTAAATATAGTGTACAGTATAGTGTACGAGTTAAGTTAAAATACAGGTACAAACGGTTAAAAGGTATAATTGATTTTGGTTTATAAGAAAAGTAACAAATCTAAAGGAAAGTCTTGTGATACTATGTATTACCATTTCCGAATATTTTAGGCCTTTAGATAGAATATTTATAATTTTAATATTAAAACTTAAATAGTTTAAATTTTATTTAGTGTTAAAATCTGTACTTTTTTAGGATCATAACGATCACCGATTGGCATCTAGATGCTAAAATAGGGTTTATTTTAATTTTAAGGATTTAAGAGTATTTTTATGGCAAGTTTGCGTATTTGAAATGGTTAATCGAATGTGCATAAAGAAGTCTATACTCTCGGATTAGGACCAAAGATTTCTTATTTGACGAAAACCTCAAAAAATATTTTTAATTAAGTTACTACTTTTGTATACATTTCATAAAACATAAATATATATAGGGCAAATATTCTTCAAAATCAATATTTTTAGCAGGTATGATCGTTCCGAAAACTAAGCGATTAACCGGCAAATTTGCGGCCTCAAATGCACAAAGTTATCGTGCCTGGAATTCAGCACACAAATTGGGCAAAAGCTCTCTTATTAGCTCCACGAGGATGGATGTGAGAGAGCCCATTAATTTAACTTGAAAAAAATGGCCAATATGGCTCAGTGGTCCTAAAAGTGTCGGAAAATTAAATGTTACTTTGGGGTATTCTAACTTTTAATTAAATTTACAGTATGTTCATTTTTTAAATTACACACAGAAAGTTTTTAACTTAAAATTTTAGTCAATCAAAAACTAGTTATTTTTTAGAAAAATGCTCGGACGCATCGATTACTTTATTTTTTAGTCTTGTTCTTTTCTAAGAAAGAAATGTTTGAAAGGTGTATTTAAAATTTGAGATATGAGGTTTTCGACTGTTTTTTTTTTAATGAAACCCAAGTTTTTAAAAAGTAATTTAAAAGCGCATATCAAGTTATGCCCAATGTTGAAATTTTCTTCAGTATCGTTTGTGAGATATAAGGTAACAAAGTTTTATTTAAATAACAAAGCTTCTTTTACATTGATAATGTTTTTTAAATACATATTGCTGAAAATTTGCGACCTTTGCGAATCAATCTCGCATGTCCAAATTCTAAAACTCAAAAAAAAAAAAAATAATAATAAATAACTTTGCTTATAAAACATCCCGTATATTCAAAAGAAAACGTAAACTTTTATTGCGAACAAAAAAGGTTTTATAATTTTTTTTTGAAATCGGCATCCTAACTCAAATTT
>JAHBCN010003656.1:0-72373 GCA_019359885.1 Listronotus oregonensis | reverse complement strand
TACAATATAATTAATTATGATTATATTATAATTGATTTTAAAAAAAAAAAAATACATACATAAAATAAGACTTAATCTATAAAATTCAGAGTGCAATGATTTACAAGAGGGGAAAAAAAAAATCGGGCGTAACTTTTCTTTAAGTTTTTATGGAGAAAAAAAGCATTTTAAAATTTACTAAAGCATATTTAAGATATGTACTGTCATCTTTATATAACTTATTAAAATAATGTTTCTTTGGGGAAACCAAATAATTTTCTAGTTATTATTTAATGTTTGAGATTTTAAAACCAACTTATGATCTACTTTTTTATTTTGCAGCGATTGTAAGGAAAGGGATTAAACTTTAATCGTGATTTATTGTGCATAATTTTTTCCCTATAATTCAACTCAATTTTTAAACTGAGTTGCTATCGGGGCCGAACACCTATGGGCGCACGGGGCAAACCCCCGGGGGGCCCAAAGCAAAAGGGACCCCGAAGAGGGCCCCCCATCCAGGGTGGTAAAAGTTTAACTTTAACAAAAGGCTAATATCTAGGACCAAATACCAAGAAATAAAAATATTTTTTTCTTTATGTTTCTCAAAATCATAATTTTTTAACTTAATAAAGCACATGGGGGGGAAAAAAGATTTGTTTCCGGATTTTTTTACAGTTTCTTTTTAAAAATTTGGAAGTTGTTTACCCGTCAAAGTATAAGGGTTTTAAAAATTTTTGAGAAAATTTAAGGAAGCTACTCTAAAAAATGTTCATTAAACTTCTGGAATGCTTCGTTTTTATAATAGGGGTGTTTAAAAGTTTTGTCTTTTATATTTATTCATTTTTTTCAAAAACTGGGGGAGATTGAAATGATTTTTGTACCCCAAAAGGGGAATTATAGGTCACATTAAAAACAAAATTGTTTTCTAATGCACTTCATCAGTGGCGTTGTGTCGGAAGTCCTTATTTTTAAAAAAAAAAAACGTCGCCACTTTTTTTCGCAAGAATTGGTGTTGCTTTTTGCCAGTCTAATTCTGCATGTCCTCGGGCCCTTTTTTTGTTCTGACTCAGTTTTCGAAATAAAAATAAAAGTAACTTTTTTTTTTTTTAAGTTTTATTTGCTGAGAACGTATTCAAATTAACTCAAAAACCCAAATTAAAATCGTAGGTACTTTATGTCATTTATTTTGTTTGAAAAATAAATTCAAGTGAAATTGAAATAAAAGTTTACTATAAATACCAACTAGAAATTATTATTTTTAATTACGAAAATAGATTATACGGATTAATAAATTGTTTTTATTTTAAAAAGGTAAGTCAGGACGAAAAAGTCCAGGAGGTTTTTTTAAGCAGAATTAAACGGGTTTTTAAGAAAGCAATAAAATTTTGCAAAACCAGTGGCGTACAGTTTTTTGCTGAAAATAAGAATTTCCCGGGCAAAACCCCCTGTTAAAAGGTTAGAAAACAATTTTTACATGTAAATGTGACCTATAATTTTACATTTGCGTGTAATAAAACCATCTTAATATCTTCAGGGGTTTTTGGGAAATGTGAAAAAATTTTTAAAAGACGAAAAAAACATATATAAAATCAAGCATTTCCGCCCCATGTTTATATAAATTTTTTAAAATTTCCCCTTAAAATTTTTCCTTATAACATTTTGTAACACCTGTATATTTAAAGGTATGCTTTTTATTTTGGGGGAAAAAACCATTGAAATAGACATTTTAAATTAAAATCATAGCTAAATATGTAGAATAAATATATTTCTATGTTGTGAGATATATTTTACATTATATTTGTAACGTTTAACCTTAAAAATCACCCTTAGTAAGGAAATTACAAAAAAAAGTTTTTTTTTAAACTTAAAAATTTTTTAATGTCCCTTTTATTGTAAATTTTTTTAAAAAGTTAGCGGTAAAATAAATATTTAACTACTAACTTAACCCTTAAATAACCATCCCTCATAAGATTTACAAAAAAAAAAGTTTTACAAATCAAAACGATTTGATTATACATAATTATAGTCCCGGAAATGAAGCTAAAAAATTCCAAAACCTTCTAATTTTCTTTTTCCTGCATCGTTTATAAAAAAATTTGGAATTGGCACTTTGACCCTCTACTTTAAATTCTATCTTATGGTGATGTGCGCTGTTTGTTTTTTAAGGGGGAAAACTACCCCTAATTGTTAAAATTTATAAAATAAAATAACATTTTAAACCTTAAAGTAAAAAAAAATATTTATCCTAAAAAAATGATTAATTTATCATAGTGATTTAATTTTAGAATGCTGCTGCTTAAAATAAATACTAATCTTATTTTGCATCTTTTCGATCCTTATATCAAACCCTATTATAGCCTAATTAAAAAAAATACTCCAAAAAAATTAACAACTTGACAGATTTATTACTTAAAAATATTACTACCTGAAATATTAACAGTTTCATTATTTGGCAAATTTTTAAACCTTAAAAACCACCCCTTACAATAGTGCAATTCTTATAAACCTTTATAATAAATATAAATATGAAAAAAATAGAATTACATACGAAAATTATACCGGTAAAAGTATAAAGTATACCAGTTATATAGAATATTATGCAGATTATGCTCTGAAGTGGACTATTCGAATCTTTCAAAACAAAATTATTGGCTTTTTTAAACATAGCTCTTTTAGTTTTAATGATAAAAATTTTTTCAAAAATGATTTTGTAGGGTTTTTTAAAAGTTTTAAGGCTTTGTTAATTAAATCCTTTAAAACCCTTAGCTTTGAGGCTTTAAAGGGTCATATCTCGCCAAATATTTTTGTACAGAAAAATTTAAGTAACAAAAATCTTTATAATCAAAAAGCTATAAGTCGTACTTTATCATTTTTTTCCGATTCCAGTATTGTTAAAGTTATTTTGAAGAAAATGGCTTTTTACAAAATTCGGAAAATCTTTTTTCACTTTAAGCTCCTTTTTTTTTTAAATTTAGGCGTTTTAAATTGTTAAAACTTCTAAAAATGATTAATAACACATATATAAAAAAAAACCCACAAGGGTAAAGATCGTTTTTAAAATTTAGAGGGATATTAGGGGTTGTTTCAAAGATAATACTACTACGGGTAAGATGAACCATTCAATGATATTTTTTTGAAAACCCCTAAGGGAAATTTGGGGTTAACCCAAGCCGATGTCCATCAAAAGGTTTCCGCGCTATCCTTGAAAAAAAAGTTAAACAGTGTTGCCGGCGGTTCCCTATTGGCGGATGAAACGCGACTAGAAAATACACATCCCGTTTAGCACCCCGCTTTCGCTACTTCGTGCCGAATAAGGTACAAGCGACAGACATTGGCAATGTCGCACGGTTTGCCCCGCGGGGGGCAGAGGTTCCCGACTTAATTTTATTCGTATTTACGGAAGCATTGATATCTACGAACTGATTCAAAACGCCCATTTAAATGAACCTTTCATTCCTAGTAAATTTTTCTTTGGTTGTTTGTAATAATCTTTTCGTAGAAAAAGTATTTTTATAACATGTTACTATTTTCCCATTTTTTGAATCATTTAATTCAATTAACACTTTTATATCAAGATGATTATATTGTTATAATGTTATATTTTTTGTATAAACGTTACTGGGGGGGGGGGGCCCATTCACAAATTTCCCCGAGACCCCAGAGGCCCTTTAAATTCGGCTCGGGTTGCTATATTTAAAAGCCCTTTTTGCAAGTTTAGTTAAAGCTATCAGAGATTTCATTGAAAAAGGAGCAAAAAAAACTCGATAAGAACAATATTTATTTAATTTTTTAAAAAGGACCAAAGGACTGAGGAGCTCCAAAGTTTGGGGGGCCTTGGTGCACGGGAACCCGCCTAGCCCTCTGATAGCTAGGGACACGGGGAAAAAAGAACTTTAAAAAAGGGGGTAAAATCACCCCCTCTTGATTTACGATTTTCGGGGTAAAATACGCCCATACCAAGTGGTTGCGGATAGGGTTTGGTGCATATGTTAAAAAATTTCCCCCTCGAAAAAAAGGTAATCGGTAACCTTTGTCCGTTTTCGTTTAGCCACCCTGTATATCCTTAACTTGGTTTTAGTCTGTGGTAAGTAATTAAAATTTCTCAGCAAGTATTTCGATTTCGCTTTCTTTTCCTTTGTCTTAAATATTTAAGGCTATTTATAAACAGGTGTCTTATTAAATTGGTAAAATATTTTCTCTTTTCTATAATGATGTTGCGGAATACCTTAATTAATAATTAATATCTTGCAAAAGAAAATTGTTGGCACGGGCGTAGGCAAGGGGGGTAGGTAGGGTAATTACCTCCTCCCTCTCTAGGAATGCCTGAGAATATTTTAAGGTCTGAAAATTATTATCTAGAAGAATTAAAAGAAAACGAAAGTATTACCTACTCTAAATTATACTCTTTAAATCAAACATTTATTGCTTTATGTAATTAAAATTATATTTTTAGTACTGCGATGGACAGCCCTTTTATATTATATTCTCGCCTTGTTTTGTCTAGCGCCACCGAAATCTGACAAAGCCTTGGCGGCGATATAGATCTGCAAAATATGCAAAACCTGTTTGATTCAAATATTAACAATGTGCGAATTGTATTTAAAAATATTAAAAATCTATTTAGTCGACCCAAAAACTTATAATAGATCTGTATGTATAAGGCACGGCGTGATGGTTACTTAACACAAGTAGACGAAAACAGTGTCGTAGTGACATTAATAACTCTTTATATTTTGAAAATATATAAGCGTGGCAGTCAAGAAACTTAAGATTTTTCTATTTCTAAGATACCAAATCAAACTAAAGTCTACAGGGTGTTAATTGATTGAGTGCCAATAATACAGGGTGTAAATCCTCGGGTTATTTTAGGGAGAAAAGTTTATATCAACATATGTCCTAAACCTCTTAGTTTTTGAGATACAAGGTGTTAATATTTTAAGAAAAAGTGAGTTTTTCATCATAATTTGTTATTATTCCCGGGTATTTTAAAAGAAATTTTTTTCACATCTTTTTTGTCATGAAATAGCATTTTGACGTAAAAGATTTTTTTTAAAATTTTCACCAGTGACGTCGGTACGGGGTTTAAACTGACAATTTTTGAAGAAAAAAATGGTTGGTCACTGATTTTTTGAAAGACCAAAACTATTTTTAAAATCCCCATTTATTTTGGAGCAAATTTGGTTCCTAGACTTACTTTCGTGCGACGTACCGTTTTCGCGTAAAAAAATAAAAACCAAATTTTTTTTTCTTTAGTTTATTACGACTGTTTTTGGTATTTTGTTAAAATTTAGTTGGCACCCACTATGAGTGAAAACATTTTTTTGGGACGAAAATTAAACTGTACGCCTCTAATTTTTTTCAATTTTGTTTTAAGAATCGAGATTTATTTAGTAAAACGATTAATTTAAAATCTTAAATTATGGCGCTTCTTCATTACCCAGCCTTCTAACTATTTTTATTTCGGTGGCTTTATGAGGGCATTTAATGTGCTTATCGTTTTTTTTTTTCAAATATTTAATATCATGTCTACGCGAACATCATTGGCGAAAGTAGAAAATTTAGTTTATGTGCCAAAAAAAGTGTGTCAACTATATTTTAAGAAAATAAACCCAAAAAAAGTTAAAACCTGGAAAAAAAATTTTTTTTTTGGTTTTTTTATTTACGCGAAAAAGTTACGTCCCTACGAAAGTAAGTCTAGGAACCACATTGGCTCCAAAATAAATGGGGATTTTAAAAAAACTTTTGGTCTTTTTGAAAAACGTGAGAACCATTTTTTCTTAAAAATATTCAAATTTAAACCCCGTACGGACGTCACTGGGTGAAAATTTTTTAAAAAAAATTTTACGTAAAAATGCCACTTTTAAAGATAAAAAAATGTGTACAAAAAATTTTATAAAAATTAAAACTTATTTTAAGAAAAAATTACTTTTCTTAAAATATTAACCCTTGTAGCTCAAAAAAATAAAAGGTTTAGGACATATGTTAATTTTAAACTTTTCTTCCCCTTTAAAAATTTCCCGGGGGATTCACACCCTGTATTATCAGCACTCATTTAATTAACACCCTGTATATTGTAAAATTAATAACAAAAAGTCGAGCAGCCGTCAAGGAACCATGACTTGAAAATGCCAACTGAGATGTTGGTGGGAAACCCGTGAACACTTTGTAATAACAAACGGATTGAAAACCCCCAATAATTTTTATACAATCCCCCCTCATTAGTCTTGTTCCTTGTACAAGTCTGTATGACCCCGAGACTGATTGGTTGATATATTCCTGTGGGCTCATTTCCACCACACCACCCTGCCGCTGGATGAAGTGAAGGAGTTGTTGGAGCTGTGTCTCCGTAGTTCTTACTTTCAAGTAAAAGACGATTACTATGCTCTGGACGATGGACTTCCCATGGAATGATTGCTCTCTTCAGTGATAGCAAATATTTATATGAAATGGTTTAAGGAACACGCAATTAAAACTGCACTAATCAAACTTAAAGTTTGGCTACGATATGTTGACGATCGTTTTATTGTATGGACAGGTAATGACGAAGAACTTGTAGGTTTCTTCTAACCAAATTGTCTCCGAGCCTGTATCAAAGATAATACTACTACGGATAAGAAAACCATTCAATGCTATATTTTGATAATTTTAAAGGACTTTGGCCCCCCCGAGCCGTTGTCCATCGAAAGATTTTTGCGCTATCCCCTTTAACGAAAGTTAAACAGATTGCCGGCAGGCCGTTACTATTGGCGTGATGAAACGCGACTAGAAAATAAAATACCGTTTAGCCGCCCCCTTTCGCTACTTCGTGTTCCCAATAAGGTACAAGCTGGGGCAGAGGTTACCGACTTAATTTTATTCGCATTTACGGAAGCATTGATATTCCGGGATTCAAAACGCCCCATTTAAATGAACCATCTATTCGTAGTAGTGTTATCTTTGCCTGTATCAAATTTACAATGGAGAAGAAGCAAAATTTGGCTCTATCTTTTGTGGACGTTTTAGTCAAACGAAATAATGGACAAATACAAACTTGGGTATATAAAAAATCTACCCACACTGGACAATATTTACACCAGAATTCCAATAATTCTAACGGAACGAAACAAGGACTCATACATACTCTATATAACCGCGCAGTGACCTTATGTCTCTGGAATCTCTGCAAGCCAAAATCAGTAATCTAACTAGGGATTTTAAGCAGAACGGCTACAGTAAGAGATTTTTTAAGGAAACAATCAACAAATATCAAGATAAGACCAAAAACTCTACGGGATCAAATATTTATGACTATTCCGTGTATTAAAGGAACTTCGGAAAAGATCCGCAGAATAGCAAACAAGTATAATATAAAAACAGCATTTAAAGCCCAAACTACTCTAAAAAGTATCCTTGCTAAGGAGACCGGACAACAATGTTTTAAAACATGTCTGTTTTACCAAATTGCCTGTGAATGGGGTGAGATATACATTCGGAAAAAAAAAGACCACTCGAAGAGTTAAAGGACACAAAAAAATACGGAACGAGGGGACATGTCGAAGTTAGGTATTGCTGAACACGCTTGGTCAAAACAACACGGCATACAATGGTCGAAAGCAAAAATTGTTCATA
Source organism: Listronotus oregonensis (assembly GCA_019359885.1). Lineage (NCBI taxonomy): Eukaryota > Metazoa > Arthropoda > Insecta > Coleoptera > Curculionidae > Listronotus > Listronotus oregonensis. Next base: position 64,786 of record JAHBCN010003656.1, on the reverse strand, counting down.
AAGAAAATTTAAAGGAGCTGTAATAGTTGTAGAAAAACCAAAATGTTTTTTAGCAAGCCTAGAAATGGATAATCCAAATATCTGGCAGCCGTTGCTGAACTGTGAAAATCGGTCAAGCTTTGAAACAACGGATGGTATATAAATCGTTGTTTTTAAAAATAGTTATTAGTTATCACTTAAAATGGTTGCAGATACATCACTCACCGAAACGTTGTATATCGTTAACATATGCAGACAATGGAAGTTTACGATTTAAAAGTGTTATTGAAACCAAACATTGTCTAACACTTTGAAGAACCGTTAACCATCTTTTTTTTTGGTGAAAATTCTTAATTTTTACAAATTTTTTAAAAAAAATTATTTCCGTCCAGTTAAACATTTTTTTATTTAGAACCGATAATATTTCGAGTTTTTTTGTCGATTTTTGGCAACAATATCTAATCAAATTAAATTTAATAACGTGTTTTTGCGGTCATTAAGGGACTGGATAACTATTAAATAAAGTTAATTAGAAATATCTGAATGAATTCTTTCTGAAAATTAAATTATTTGTCTGGGACCTTAGGTCAGGCAGAACAGTTTGTTTTTTTTATACCTATAACTTCAGGGATTTGAAATTTGAAATATTTAGCATCGGTATTTAGTGCATGGATTTAAAGATAGACTTTGGTTTAAAATTTAAAAAAAATCATTTTAATAATAATTTTAAACATAATCCTAACAATACTCAGTAAACAGTGAAATATCTATAGGGTGTAAAGAAAACAAGGTAGGTACTTTGGAAAAAACGCCGACCTGTTTACATTTGTTTTCGAGGTAGGATACTTTTAAGCAAATGCAGAAATTTCATTCAACCGTTGGCCAGGGAGAATTTTACCCCCAAAATCTGAAATAGAAGGGGGGTTTAAGTTTCAATTTTTTTTGAAAATATTTTACGGTTATGTTTGTGGCGTAGCTCGAACAAGGGCCCTGGTGCTATAGGTTTGGGGGCCCCATCTATACTGGGTTTAAAAAATAAAATATTAAAGGCAGAGCTACTTAATTTTAAGCTCTTTATTGTCAGCTGTAGGGCAGTGGGAATGCAGTAGATAATATTTAAATAAATATAGTTTATAAAAATTTCGAAAAACAAAATTTCGAAAGAAAAATTTTCGAAAACATTTTTTTTGAAAGTGAAAATTTTTTAAAAACAAAATTTCAAAGAAAAAATTTTTGAAAAATTTTTTTTAAAATAAAAATTCTTGAAAAACAAATTTTTTTTAAAATTTAAAAATTTTTTGAAAACAATTTTCCAAAAAAAAAAAAATATTCGAAAGTGAAACTTTTTAAAAAAAAATTTTCAAAATAATTTTTTTTTCCAAACTGCAAAATTTTCTTTAAAAAATTTTATTCTAAAGTAACAATTTTTTTAAAAAAATAAAACATACACATAAATAAAACTAACATTTGGGAAAACCAAATCAAGTAACAATAAGCAAAACAAAAATTACAATAAAGATGCTATGTTTCTTTATATAATTCCAGCTCATCATCAGAAAACTGTGTTGAAATCTTGTTACTACATTTTTTAATCTCTTTGAGAGGCCATTGTAATTTTTTTTTGCTTTTGACTCTCCGATAGCTCTTTGATATTTTAAACTCTGGGTTTAAAATTGCCTTTGTGACTGAAAGAAACAAAATAGACGTTTTTTTTTGCCATTTTTGGGTAGAAAACCATGGCACCACCCTTCGATATAATTGTTAGATAAACATTGCCCTTGAAGGACTCTCGGAAACAATTTCACAATTTATGAGGGAAATTTTTTACAGTTTTTTTCGTCCTTTTTCAGATCCTACCATGTACATTCGAAGTAGACGCAAAATGAATTCAAAGTTTCGGAAAGCAATTTTCTTCACATATCAAGGTAAATGATTTATCGACGTAGTTCGAGGGACAATGCCAATGCTTGCAATAATTTGACACTGTATGAAAACAAAACTTCTGTGTCGTATTTTTTTTAAGGCCTAATTTTTTAATTTTCTATAGGCATCTAAAATGCACATATAACACCCAGAATGGGCAACTTTGGAAATTCTTCATTCACTGCTTTGATTATTGAAATTTTAAATCAGTCATTATGTTTTTTATTTTTGTATCTTTAAAAAAACCTTTTTTTAACTTCTTAAGCTTTTTTTTATAAAGGATTTTACTTTTATTTGGCAAGGGGCAAACACTAGTGGAAAGCAAATGTTACCAACTTTGCCATGCAATGAATATATTTGGGTAACGTTTGGGAACGGTAAAAGGGTTCCATCCATAAACCATTCTCATAAATTTTTTAAAAAAAATTTACATTACTAGATGTTGCGAAAATTAAAATCCGGTTATTTTCTTTTAATTTAAATCTACTAAAAAAATCTTGCCCCCTTTTTTGTTACCTTAAATTCATTTGGTACTTAAAATCTTTAAAATTTGTTGGATTTCAGGAAAAATGCTTTCCTTTTTTTTATATTGTGGATTTCTGGAAAGGCCATTTATACTGGGCATACGGACCATGGCCTTTTCCCGTTTTTTTCTAAACCACCAGATAGTTCAGTTATAATTTTTGGGAGTATTTGAGAGAATTTTGCCTTTTTCTTATTTCTTCCACGCATTTGTAACTAAAAAATTTTTCCCGGTTCCCCCTGCATGGATATGATCTCCCTTGGTTCTGAATATCTTTCAAAAAAATTTATCTACCTTTGCTTTTTTTATTAAACTGATCACTTTCCCAAAAAGGGGTGTCCCCCCTTTCTCTGTCTTTAAGGAAAAAAAAACCCTCATAAAAAGTTTTTTTTTTCCGGATTGGCACTTTATAAATGACATTTTTATAAATGTATATTTGACATAAATTATAAAACGACTGAAAAGTCAAGGTTTTGGGAGGGTTTAAATTTTTCTAAAATTAAAAAAAATTGTTAATGAATATTTTTGGATTAATTTTGAAAAGTACTGGGTGTTGACTCATTATTACATGTGTTACTTTTGAAGGAGCTAATCTTTTTTTTTTTGGGTTTTTTTACTTTATACAATGGTTACTTTTGATAAATATATTTTCTTGAAAAATTGTGTTTCGAAAAGTTTTCTTTTTGAAAATTTTGATTTTGGGAAAAATTTTCATTTTCGAAAATTTTCACTTTCAAATTTTTTTTCTTTCGAAAAGTTTTGCCTTCAGAAAATTTGTGGGTAAAATTTTACTTTACGGACACCACGCCGATTTTCTGAATTTTGCATACGGGGTTGTTTGGGCGCTGATCACAAATCTATAATTAGTTTTCTCCGGCAACCTCTGGTTTTTGAGTTAGAGGCTCAAAACCAACCCCAAAAATTATCTTAAATGAATCCCAAATTTTTTGTACCTTGTAAAAAGATATATGATGTATAATGTTGCCTGATTTATAATAAAGTTGTCAAGATAGAAAAAACTGGTTTATTTGAGGTGTTTTTTACTAAAAATAAGCAATAAACTTTTGTAAATTTTAGTGTATTCGTTTTAATAAGTGCCCAATCAGTGTATGTTCCATTTTGGTGGTAATCAGTTTCAAGAAGGAGAAATTTTGAAAAATGTTCTTTTTTAGGTTAGTCCACTTGGAGGCCTCATAACCCCAAAACCAGAGGTTGCCGGAAAAATATTTAATTCGTAATCAGCGCCCCCAAAAAACCCGTATGCAAAATTCATGAAAATCGGCGTGGTGTCCGTTAAGTAAAATTTTTCAATTTGTTATTCGAAAATTTTTTGAAAAATTTTTTCCCCCAAAATTTGTTTTCGAAAATTGTTCATACAACCAAACGACAAATAATAGCATAGGTATTGCTTCACAGAAAAGAAGCTGTTATCATGTGCTTTTAAAAAGGTTTAGGTAAAAGGCTTTGGGGGTTTTTAGTAACCGAGATATGATATTTAAAAATTGGCCCCCTCTTGGTTTTTTTTTTCCCAAATTTTTAAAGTTTTTTAGACCGTCCTACACCTTTTTCCCCTTTGGGTTTGGTACAGACAATGGCAAAAAAACAAAGTCTATTTATTATTTTTTTAAAATTTTTTTTGATAATATTTTGTTAACGTAATTTTTCAAATTTCATAAAATTGAACAAAAAACAAAAACTAGTATATTAAAGTATATGGATAATAAGTTCTCAAAAGAACAAGTGTTTGAAAAACCAGTTATCAACGAAAGCTTTATATTTTTTTTTTGGTAATATTTTTTTTATTAGTCATATTTATTTGACGTTGTAAACCCGTGTCAGATCGTTTTTTTTTCTTATAAATGCCTGACATGTGCCAAAATTGAAGGCTAAAGTTGGCAATGTCATCTTAGACTTCATATTTCTCGTGTTTTTATTTAATGTACCATGATACAGTAACTGCCATTAAATCTTGGGCAATTCTTTTTCCTTTTCGTAAAATAGACCTATGCCACCTTCTACTAAATATAAATACCTGTCGAAAAACTTAATAAAGAAACAATTGTCCGTTGTCAGTGTCTAAAAATATTTTTTAAAATGCCAAACTTAACTTTGGATCAAAAAGTATTAATTATTCATTATATTGAACAGAGAGGTTGGCCAGAAAGGGATGTGGCGGAAGAGCTTAACATCCAAAGAGTACTATCTATTTTGTTAAAAAAATGCCTGGAAGCTTTAAAAAAGTGGTCGCCCCAAACTATCGAATTACAGAAGAAGACAATGATTTAGTTAAGGTTTTGAGTAAACCAACTAAAAAATGTGAAGTTACAGCAAAAAGCGGAAAGCAATTTCCCAGCATCGGTTAGAACGGCACGGCGAAGAATAAGGCAAATAAAGAACAACGCATTGGATTTGTTTTTACAATTTTACTTGAACCTGATTTTTTGGGAATATGTAATATCTACCGATGAAAAACTGTTTTAGTAGTGCCACAATGGAATACTTAAGGTATACAGGCCTCAAGGAACACGATTTAATGAAAAACATACCAATAAAAAAAAACATTTTAATGCGACTTTCTCAGCGACCTTATAAGCGTCTGAAAATGTCAGAAATTTGTTTTTTAAATTTCCATAAATTTTATGAAAGCCGGAATGAAAAATGAGCGGTTAAAACTTCTAATATTTAAACGATTATTCGATCGAGGAGATATCAACCTATTAGGTATTCCTTACAGCTTTTATAGACTATATGTCATCTTGTACAAAGAGAACTGAGAAATAGTTGATAACGGCGTTTTAGTGAAGTCATACTAAGGATTCTTGTGGCATTTCGATAGGAAATTTAATTCTGAGCATCTTTTCTATTAACATATTAACACATAGGCTCTTTGGCCTATTTTTGATTTTGAAATTTTTAAACTAAATATTTATTAAATGGGGTAGCACAAAGCTTCTTTATAAGCTGATTTTTTTTTACAGTGTCATTTATTATGTAATATTTATTGTTGTACTACTCTTCGCAGAGTCGTCAATTTTTTAAAAAAATAGTTTCCGTCCATATTTTTGCATAGTTTAAAAATTTCCCTAATAGGCTCAATAAAAATTGAAGCAGTTAAAAGATTAGTTTTTAAGATATTCCGTCTCAAAAGGTTACTTAACATTCTATTTATTGTGGATTTTAATGGCACAAGTCTGCCAGGATAAAGCTGTCGATATCTTCCGCGCGTAAGAGCCTCTTGTTGATTATTTCTAACGTAGCATAAGACAATATCGCGTTTTTCTTTGTCTGAATAAACCGTTTTTACCGATTTTGACTAATAACCTAATTGTTTAATTTCTGACAACTATCAACAAAAGTGTGTCAAAACAAAAATTTACCTAGATAGATTAACAGGTAACTTATGGTTATATTTACATACAAGGTATAGTCGGAATTATACTCATTTGTAGTTACGTTATCCAAGTGAGAAAAAACGTATGTAGTAAATTAATAATTAGACATTTTTGTCAATCAATATTAGGTTAAAAAATTTACTGTCGCGTTCAGAAATTCATAGTCTGTTATGTTTTTTTGTATACGTTCAGAAATTAACAAATGATGATTTAGGGCTGGTTGTACCAACAATTTTAAGGAACCCTTAGCACAAGGTATTCCTTAAAAATGGCCAAACAAGCAATCTGATTGGCTACATTGGAGATTTAAGGAACAAATAACGCTATGGTTCTTTCCACACGGGGAGCTTCACGTCTCTCACTCCTCATACAGGAGCCTTTTCGCCCCTACCTGCCTGACGCGACTCCCGGCTCGATGCAGGAGACGGGAGGGGCTCGTTCCCGATACGTGGCGGTCTGCTCTCCGTTTGAAAGCTCCATTGACCTGTTGCATTTTGGTGTTAAGAGCCTCCCCAGAGTGAGAGACGTGAAGCTCCCGTGTGAAAGGAGCCTAATGGTTCCTTAAAATTGTTGGTGCAACTGGCCATTAGCAGTATATTATCATTTTTACATTCGTCTATACACTTTCAATCTCAAAAATATAAAATAATCTTGTATTTATTTATTAATAAACTTAGTAACAATTAACAATTAATATGATTAATCATGAATAATAAAAACAAACGCAGCAGATAATTTTAAATATATTGGCTTTTTTCAACTAGAAGAGGAATGCTTGAAGCGCAATCGCACTCAAATTGAGAATGTAATACAACGGGCAGTAGATGTACCAAAACTGAGCTTACAAAAATTGTGAATACAGGGAAGAATGGTATAAAATTATTTAACCTCAGGGAAAATTTCAAATACTCATAATTTAATTTACTTGTTTATGAAAAAATACTGCCTGATGAATATGTTAACACATCAAATGTAAATATAAACTCAAAAATAAAAATACAAACTCAAAAAAAAACAAACATATTGCATTACAAGTTAATGTGTAATTGTAATGATAGGATTAATACTTAAATGATTTATCATGAAATAAAATTTGGTAAGCACACAAAAGCTCAATCAGTCTCGTCAGTATTGTCAGAGTCCGAACTAAAGTCAGAGATATTGTCTTCGTCGTCGTCGTCTGCGTTAGTCGTAATTACAAGTGGCGGAATATCAGAGGCATCACACAATAGTATTGCCTCCTGCCGCTTGAATTACCTTTTCTGTATGAATTGGCATATTTTTGCCATTGATCTATGGAAATTTCGTTTATAACCCTTTCTCATGTCTAGTAGCCAGAACTTCTGAACGTGACCCCTTAAGATTGGAAATATATTGATCGTATTTTTGTTTACATTCCGACCATACCATTTCAACTGCATTAAACTGGAAATGATATGGTGGCAGTTGCAAAATTTTGTGTCCTAAAGCAGTTTAACATATTCATCAAGGTAGTATTTTTTTCATTAGAGGAGTTTTTGCGCGCAATATTCCATATTTGATCTTTCATGGCCTTTTCTGGAAAGTTAATGTTCTCTTTATTCAACCATTCGATCAGTCTCTGCTTTGTCCAAGATTTTCTCGATTTCTTCTAATAAACCAGAATGGTAACTTGCATTGTCCATAATTAATGACTTTGGTGGAAGATTCGAACCAGCTGAGTTTTAAACTAGTTTTCGAAGTTTTTCCCTGTTCATATTGTCACAGATAATCCCCGTCTTTAATCCACTTTAAATATTAGATCCGCGCCCTTGATGAAGCCATCTTTGGTTCCGGCGTGGACCACAATATAACGTTGACCTTTAAAAAATATAAGTTAACTTAATTTTTCTTAAACATCAGAAATAGGTAAATGTTCCATGCACATGGTACTTACAGTCAAATTCCCTCATAAAGCCTGTTAACCTTTAAATTTTTTTAACAAAAAATTAAAAAATATTTGGATTGTTTGGGGAGGAAATGAGGTACGCCACGTGAGAATGTCTCCCAGACCCACTGCGAAGCAATATTATGAGCTTCAAAATCTGTAATAATCCTTAAATACGTCAAATTAATATTTTGCATTCCTATGCTATATATTGCTGCACTGAAATTATTCTAACCATCCGCCAGAGTCCCATCGCCTGACGATTCCTAGCCGTTTGCGTTTTTACTTGCAAACGCGTTTTTTTAACCAAAACAAGTCTAACCTAACTAAACCTAATCAACCCAGCCTAACCTAATTCACCTAATTTAACTAACACGAGCATTAAGCCCTGCAAACGTAAACTGCCAGGACTCGTCAGGCGGTAGGACTCAGGAGTATGGTTGAAAAATAAAACTTTTTCATATATTTCTTACATTGCTTCGCTGCGATTTTTTGAGAGATCCAGGAGTCTTTGAAGGGCCATCATAGCTCCCAAAAACTATCCTATTGACCTTACTTTTAATTTTTTTGTACTTTATAAGCTGATAAAATATGTAACAGACGAAATTATGAAGATTTACAAGGCACCAGTTTTTACTTAAAAAAATAAAAACATATTTTTTACCTTCACTGTTTTTTCTTGAATCCGAGTGCTTGGTATCATCTTGCCAGCTACTAATGAAATGATCCCTGCTAAAGATCCATGTCCGTCAATGAAAACTTCCAGTAAAACCTTCCGAACCTAAATTTTTATTTTTGATATACTCCTTAAAAATGTATTCTTTTATGAACACATTCAAGGGAAGTCCATTAAATAATTTCTATTATTAGATTTTTTCCACTGGAAGCCTATACTTTGATCCATCTTCTTAAGGAGTCGACGGAAAATTCAAAATATTCAAATTCTTCCCTAAACTTTTGTTTTATTGTTGCCAACGTAACATATTCTTTTCTGGCGTACATAGCATAAATTGTGTCCCGAATTAAATTTCAAATATGTTGTAATTTGGTTTTTTGCGGTGCGGTGCTTTGAACACATATTGGAAGCGTAATCCTGGTCTATACCTTATCCCATTCTTCCTTATATTTGCTATCGTCGTTGGGCTCAATTTCGTAGCATCTGCCACTCGCTGTATTACATTCTCAGTTTGAAGGGCGAATCCGTTTCGACTTGTTCCTTTTCCAGTTGAAAAAGCCAATATATTTAAAATTATTCGCGTTTGTTCATTATACCTATTATATCTTTTCTCGGCATTTTATGCTTTTCGAAATAACAACAAGTTGACACACCAATGTTTTTGATTGACAGTGACGGATATTTACATAACCAAAATATAAAAATGAATGAATGAATGAATCTGTCACAAGCAAATGAGTATAATTTGACTATACCACTAATTTTTTTTTCGAAATTTTGAGACGAAATATATTGAAAATTCAATGGTTTAACTGCGTCAATTTTTATAAAGACTTTTAGAGAAATTTTTAAACTATGAAGAAATATAGACGAAAACTAGTCATCCTATTTAAAAAAATTGACCAGTTTGCGATTACTCGTTGACACCACAAAAAAAGTGTCGGGTCATAAAAAACTTTCAGTTATCCGATGTAATGAATTTTTAGTTTAAAATTTCTAAAATTGAAAAAGGGCCAAAACCTGAGAGTCCACTTGTAATGGATTGTTCGGTACAAAATTGCATAGGCCTTCTAGTTAAAATTAAAAATAAAAATTCACACCTATTTCAAAAATGCACCCATTAAAAATGGTAGCACTTCGCGGTTTTTTTTTTAATTTTAACATCTGATGGTTGTATTTAAGGTTTTTCACCATGCACTTTATAAAGAATAACTTTTTCGTAAACCCAATAATAAAAATCTATATGCCTCCAACTTCATGCATAGGTGATTGTAGTGGGTATGAGCGGCCATACTTGTCGTCTATTTGAGGAAAATTAATAAAACACAAATTGCCGGTTTTGAGTTTAAATAAATGCCGCTGCAGCAACAACTCAACACCAAGTAGAATGGGATTTTTTATAGAAATTTGTCTAATGAAAGTATATCGATTATACTCACTTTCATATTTACTGACTCCTACATTTTTGTCTAAATGCCTTGCCCCATCTATTGTAACAGTGGGAAGCTTAATTGTTTTTTGAACAAACCAAGATTTCTTCCGTTTTGGATACCGATTTTAAGAACTTAGGCCTCATATGAAAGAGCATACTCTGCATCTGTCTGCTTATTTGTTTTTGAATTTTGATTTTTTTGTTGCACAGTCGTTGATTTATGCAATCACTTTGATGCTTCAAAAAATGTAATGGTAATGGTATATTAATTCCCTATATATTTTAAAGAGGATAAATTTTCTATAATTAAATGAAAGATCTTCGTCTACCTTGAATCGTTATTAGCTGACCAAAATATACTTTATTACATTAAATGGCACGCCACTGTTTTTATCAAAATAAAATCAGTTTCTGTAATCGCTTATTAGTTGCTAATAAACCTTCTGACTTTTTGTTAGATTGCTGGTTTTCGATTAAAAAATAAAAACAGGTTTACATACCGTTACCATAATTATCACTGTAAACAGTATGTAAACCTATTTTATTTTTTAATCGAAAACCGCTCGTCTAACAAAAAAGTCAAAAGGTTCTTTGGTTAGCAACTAATAAGCGATTACAAAACTAATTTTATTTTGATAAAAACAGTGGCGTGCCATTTTTTAATGTAATAAAATTATATTTTGTTCAATATTAACGGTTCAAAAAAGGTAAAATAATAAATTTTTTTTCATTTAATTATAGAAAATTTATCATTTTAAAATATATAAAAATTAATATACAATACATTACATTTTTTTTTTTTTGAAAAAACTCAAAAATTTGCTACCATTTCGTTTACGCCATCTAGCGGCGACGCAAAGTCAAAAATTCAAACCAAATAAATTTTGTAGTGCAAATTATGCTTTTTCATATGAGCCTAAGTTTGCTAAAATCGGTCAAAAGAAAGGGGAAAATTTTGGTTTGTTTAAAAAAAAATTTAAAAACTTCCCCACCGCTTTATTTTGATGTAGAACAAAACGTTTTAGACAAAAAATATAGGAAATGGTCAGTACATATGAAAATGATATAATCGATATACTTTCATTAGAACCCTATAAAAATCCCATTTTTCTACTTGGTGTTGGTTGTAACGCCCTCTAGCGGACGTTTGACAAACTCGAAAATAATTTCCAGAAAATTTCTCTTGGTGAGTTTTATTAGGATTTTTTTCTCAAATCTAGACGACCAATATCTTATGAGGTAGGGGCCGCTCGCTCCCCTTTAACTGATCACCCTATACATACATTTTGACATCTGATGGTTATATTTAGGGTTTTGGACCACGCAGAAATTTTAATAAAGAATAACTTTTTTTGTTAATTTAATAATAAAAAAGTTTTTTATGCCTTAAACTTACGTAGACAAACTGGGCCACGCTGGGCTTAGTGAGTCTCCATTCCATGTATGGTAGGTATAGAGGACTCATTGTGTGAAAATTCAGGTCTGATCATATACATATAGGTGGCCGGCTACTGGTTCTTAGGCTATAAGTCGTCCTATGTTTTTACGAGTTACGAAAAAGAAAGTTATCTAGTCTGAGTATACAGCGTTCGCGTTCTATCCATCAATTCCGTAATTTCGTTACCTAGAAATGAAATTTTAACTAAAGATTTGCCAACGGAATATTAAGAAGTCCCCAATTGGAAATTTCATCTATTCCGCCACACCTTGCGTTCTGGTACAAATTGAATTAAAGCGAGGGAAAACTCAAATCAGTAAGGCTAAAAATAACCCACCCTGACAAAATTAGGTTAAAATACAAATTTAGAAAAATCAGTTTCTTTATATACAGAGTATTTCAAAACGAATGCGAAAATTTAAGGAGGTGGTTGCTTATTCAAGACAAAGGGTAGTTTGTTATACAGGGTGGCGCCTTTACTATGGATGTTCGGGAAATTAGGAAAACTACGAGAGATAGAGCAAACCTGATGGCTAACTCTCAAGTTTAATTTTCGAGACAACTGCAACGATAAAAAAAAATCGCGGCTAACTTAAATTGATTTATCTCGGAGATACAGAGCGTTTTTCAAATTTTGACGATTTCAGAACACCCCTGTATCACAAAATGTTAGTACAGATATAATAAAATGGTAAATAGCATATTTATGTTAAATTTTTCGTAAAATTAAGTGGCGTACTTAAGGGGGTTCTGTGGTTTGACGATCTGATTTTTATGCATTTTATTTCTTTTTGTGAGGACCAACGAAGAAATATTACTTTGAAGTTTTTATCATTTATTTATAGGTATTTCAAGAGTATACATATAAATTTTCAGGACACTCACTCCCTCCACGAAATCAGCCGATTGGATTATCTGAAATTAAAAAAATCAGCGGCGTTTTAATCTGTAAGCCTAAATACACAAATTGAACCATTTAAAAAGACGATTTAAAAAAATTGATTTTTGACAGACTTCGGAACAAAAAATTTCGAATTTAATTTTTTTTTTCAACTTTTTATTAAAAAAATTAAAATATTTTAAATTTTGGTGTAATAATAGACCATTCCGTGCGTCTATATGTGCTGACTTGATCCTATAAATTTGAAGTAAATCGGCCAAGCCGTTCTCGAGATATGATGGAGGAAAGTTTAAAATATGTTTGACGTTTCAAGTACATTTACAACTATAAAAATTTCAACTTACCATTAATTTGCGATACCTGGTCCACAACGTAAATGACTAAACCAATTTTTTCATTAATTTGTTTAAATTTGTCTGTACAGTACATTCCACGATAATTCGTTGATTTCTCATTTTACCTGCTACTGTTAGTTGTAAAACTTAATAAACTTTGGGTACCCGCATGAAGGTCTGACTTAAAATTTCCTTATTTATTATTGTACCTACTTTTTGGTATATTATGTAGGTTTAATATAAAGCTGAGTCTTTTCATCTTAGTTCATCAGTCGTTTGGAGTTTGTCAAAGGGATTTTGGGGGGTGTTATTGAGCATCCCAAAAAAGCTAACCCAAACTATTGATATTAGTAGGTAATCAGGACCTGTACCTTTCCAAAAGGTGGTGCCTTTCACAATATATATTTGTCAGGCAACTTATTAATGGCTTGGTTTCACTAAGGGTGTCCTTTAAATTTTATTCGGTCAAAAATTTAATGATATATATATATATATATATATATATATATATATATATATATATATATATATATATATATATATATATATATATATATATATATAGATATATTATATATATATATATATATATATATATATATATATATATATATATATATATATATATATATATATATATATATATATATATATATATATATATGTATCCAACATACCAGTAGACGAAGCACGGGGCAATAGATACATGACAACGAAGATCCCCCTAGTCATGTGACGAACTTAAGACATTGCCTCAAAGCATACTTTAGGTTTGATTCCCAAACCTACCGCCAAACAGATGGAGCAGCAATGGATCTTCTCTGTCGCCAGCAGTAGCCAACATGTTTATGATTTACTTCGAGAAGAAAGCCATTGATTCAGCTGACCTAAAACCAAAACTATGGCTCAGATATGTTGATGACGTATTTGTCGTATGGCCCTTTGGCAAGGAAACTCTATTTGGATTCCTAGATCATATAAATTCCATCCACCAGAGGATCCAGTTTACAGTGGAATTTGAACAAAACAACCAACTACCATTCTTGAATGTACTTGTCACTAGGACCCAAAACGGCAAGTTACAACATACTGTCTATAGAAAACCCACTTACACCAACAGATACTTTAACGCCAAATCTCACCACCATCCCTCGCAAATACAAGGAGTTGCCACTACGTTAATTTCCAGATCCATCAAACTGACTGACGACAGCAACAGAGAGGAAGAACTTTTTAACATAACCAAAGCTCTCAAACAGAACGGCTATAAATCACACATAATAAGAAAAGCTGTGAATTAAACGCATGCCCAGCCCAAGAAACAAGAGCCCCTGAAAAATAAAGTGAGAACCACCCTTCCCTACATTAAAGGCACCACGCCCAAAATAGGAAGACTTCTGCACAAACATAATATCTCCACAGCCTACAAACCTCAACAAACCATTGACCCAAATTTAAGAAAAATCCAAGGACAAAATAAAACTAAAAAACCCAAAGGAGTCTACAGCATCTCATGCGGTACCTGTCAAAACCTACATAGGACAAACAAAAGAAGAATTTCGGCTAGATTGAAAGAACATAAATTAGCATGTAACAAGAAACGACTTCTGCTTTGTTTCAACACCATCAAAAAAAAGGACACCAAATAGACTGGGCAGCTGCAAACAGGTGGCCAACGTAAAACATCTCAAGACAAGGCTAATCCGTTAAGCCATAGAAATTTAAAAAAAAGCAGAACTCAACAAAAGAGACACCTACCACAACGTGGAAGACAATTTTTCCCAATACAAGGCCTGAAACACCACCAACAACCAGTGACGACGCGACGCTGGATGCACCTACCTCAGATACGAGACCAAAACCATGCGTTACAAAACCCCCGCTCAACGAATCGTATCGTATATATATATATATATATATATATATATATATATATATATATATATATATATATATATATATATATATATATATATATATATATATATATATATATATATATATATATATATATATATATATATATATATATATATATATATATATATATATATATATATATATATATATATATATATATATATATATATATATATATATATATATATATATATATATATATATATATATATATATATATATCGTTGGAAGTTTTTCAATAAAATTAGTTAACAAGAATGATGGGGAATTCTGATGTTACAATTTTTCATTACTGTTCAGGGTGTCCAGTTTTTTTATGTTATTTTTCTTATTAGTACAAATAGAGGCCTGCAGGGTTTGTACAATACCATGCTATTTTTTTTCGAAAAATGACAATAATTTCATAACCGTCTTAGTTTTAAAGATACAGCGTAAAATTGGAGAAACAGATTATTAAAGATTTTTTATGTAAAATCCACTGGTGTGGTCTTACGAACTGTTTTGCACAATAATGCAATAACGGTTAATTTTTGTGAATGTCACCCAATATTTTATAGTAGGCCATGACAAAATAAAGAAATATATGCAAGTTAGCTTTTTGCATTTTGTATTAAAATCTAATATATTAGAATTTGATTAAATTTTTTGTTCCCTATTTTTTAAAATTTAATTGGCTATCAAAGTCAAAATTAAAATAAAATTTGTATGTATACGTGACGATATTTTAATTTTAGTATTTAAAAGTAATTATACTTTATAAGTAGAAATAGACAGTTTTAATATAAATTTTTTAATTTAAATTTTTATTTGTTTCATATTAAACATAAATACAGAGTAAAATGTTTCTCTCAATAAAATAATAATTTCAAACAATAAAGCTTTTAGAATTTTGAATTTAATTGAAAAAAGATAATTAAACTACTATAAAATATTACTTAAAATTTATTAAAATTAAGCGTTTTTGACTTATTTTGCATAAATTTGGTATGTTGTATCTATATTTGAGGAGCTTAAAATATGCCCAATAAAATATGCCAAAATATAAAGGGTGTCCCATTAAAAAGTTTAGTTTATATCTTAAAAAACAAGTAATCCAGAAAACAATCGACGATACCACTGAATGGTACGGAAAAAGTCAGTAATTATTAGTTTTTACTTTTTTTAATAGGATACATGGTAGTCGAATTACGGGAGGTGACAACATGCATTTTTTTTAAATTTTACCCCGTATCTCTAAAACTAATGTGTGGGTAATGAAACTTTTATTTATAGCATTGCTTGTTTCGCAAAAAAGTAGCACGATATTGTGCAAACAGCAATCCTCTATCTGTATTAATAAGGAAGATGCCTTGCAAAACATACGAAATCTGGAAACTTTGTACATGATTTAATTATATCCCTACTGTGACACGTCAACTTTAAACGTCATAAGTGTTCATGAAAAGTCACTACCATTGTTAGAAAAATGAAGTACGAACTTATCTCGAACCAGGAAGGTAATCCCAAAAGTATTTTGTGGACCCACCGAAATCCCATTTTCTAAACGACCTTAAAAAGATTTCGTTCAAAAATAATTTTTAAAAATTATTGAATGATCCCAGTATAACAGAAAAATCAGTCTTGTTGATAATATTTAAAACGTCAAATCTTAATCAGCTTAATTTCCAAAACTAATCAAATAAACGATGTTATAACTGGAAGAAAGCAATTAATATAATTCATTTTTTCCACGCATATATTTTCAATAAATAAAATCCTTAACACGGAAAAATTGATTAAAACATTTCAATCATTTGTCTTCCCACACAAAATAAAACAAATATCACGTCACTTTGAAAAAGTATTACAGAAAACAGATTAGTATAATTAAAAAAGTATTTTGGTTTTTTAGTACGGGATCTGAATTAGAGGCGACCTTCACTCATCTGCCAACCGGATATAAGACTATTATTTAGTCCAAGAGCCCATGATACATATTTGTAATTAGGCGTTTAATTCAGGTAGAAATTTCAGATAGTTGTTTCAATAGGGTAGATGGGTGAGTAACGGGCTTATTGTCTGACCTACCTGGGTACACCAGGTATTGTGCATACATAGAAAGTGTAAAAAGGATCCTGCCCGCCTAAATGCAGTGGAAAATACAGATTCTTTTTGGTTTTTATTGGTTCAACCCTAAATTCCATATATCTTTTGTAATTCGTTTGCTAACTTGAAACATATTTCGCCAATAACAGAACGTACTTTTTTCTTAGTAAGCATTTTAGAGAACAAAAACAGGAAACTGCAAAAATCTTTTTAAATGAACCATCATCCATTTCGGTTTTCACTATAACTGAATCAGCCAAAATGCTTTAAAATGTAGAGGAAAGTGCCCTAATATCGCACACTTTTTTCAGGAACCTGTATCTTGCAAGAAAAATAATTTTAAGCTGCGATTATAAGCTAAAAATGTAGCCAACTTATTAATAAAAAAACATCAGGTATCAAAAATATATTCAGAAAATAACATTTCCTATTACATTAAAAAATACAAAAATATTAGATACACTTTTTTTACATTTTAATACGGTAACCTAATATCGCATATGCGATATTGGGAAACTTTTCAGTAGACGGTATTAAGATTCTTATTAGACAAACAGAAGTCACAAACAAAATTCTTGTTTTTGTCCGAATTTGCGCATTCCTCATGGCCCCATTTAAAACACTGACAGCATCTGATCCATTTTTCGCCTCTGTTATCCTCTGAATACAGTCTTAAACAAAACATACATTCTGCGTCATTATCTTCATTTTCAGAACTGCAATCCATGTCAGAATCATCGTCGAATTCCATATTTATATTCGACTCACTCGACTCGTTATCATATTCCTCTTTTCGGCTTCTATTATTTTTCTTCAAATTTGTGTTGTTCGAAGTAGCAGGTTTCTCTTCTAAAATTTTTTTTTTGTTTATCGGTTTCTTCGTCTAACCGCCCTTAACTCTTGCAATATTTATTTCATTTTTATGTGTTACAAGCTCTTTATTGGATGGACCAGCTTCACCTTCTAAGGATAGTACATTCTTTTTTACAGACTTTTTTTTCTTAGTTTCTGCCACATTTTTTTTCTAAATTCTCCTTATATGGTGTACTGGTTATTAATTTTGCTGACCCAGTTCTGGGCTTATTATTTAAGACAGTTTTACATGCTCCACTGATAGATGGTAGTGGGGGTTAATGTTTTGGGCTTATGTAGACGTTAATGTGGTGGAGTAGCTTGTCCAGGATGAAGTATTATCATTTCCCCCCGTTGGAGGTAGAGGTGTTCCTTCCCTTGTCTGTAAATTGTAAAGTCGTAATCATGAAAATAAATCGGTTAAAGGGAAAAATTCTACCCAATAATTCCTCTATTTGATAAACAGAAACAGTTCTACCAACATGATTTTTAGGCAAGGTCTCAATCTCTTGAGAATAGTACGTTTTAAATGGACTCATAAATGCCAGATCCAGTGGTTGCATTTTATGGGTCGAATGGGGCGGTAGACTGGGTAATTATCACACCATGTGTTTGTTCTAGCAAGCTCAATGAGATCCAGGTTTCGTATGGTAGTAGTGTCCGTCAAGAATTAGTACGACTGGGTCATCAACTGGGTGGCTTTGTATGTTTAATAAAATGACGAACCAGTCAGTAAAAATCTTGTTGATCCACCCGATGGATGGATCCGCATGGGTTCCCCCGGGGGTGCACCGTCGAGAAGCTCTGCCTTCATGTTCTTTTTGAAAAAAATTAGCATCGGAGGTACAAACCACCAGCAGCATTCATGCAAGTAGCTATGGTTACAAGTGAACCCTCTCAGCCGCAGAGATTGAACCAACCTGCCTTTTTCCTTTCAGCGAGATTACCTGGAATGCTTGTTTCGTTTGTTATTCCGGTCTCGTCATATATTTTAGCCGGATTATTAGAAATTTTTTGCAAAGCAGGTTCGAGAATATCAAAAATACCTTCACGTTTTCTGGGGTAAATCCTTTAACTTTGCAGAATGCCCTGTGGTTTTCTGAATGTAAAAATTGGGATGTCGGCTAAGAAATGTTCTAACCCAAAAGGTTACTGCGGCCAACATTGATTCGTTATTCCTTTTTTTTCCGTTTATTTTGAGAATTCATTTTATCTGGAACAAAATTAAAAGTTTTTTTTTTTTTTCAAGGTCCCTAATATCGTACAGTGCGATATTAGGACCCCTTGGTGCGATATTAGGCCATACGATACTTTTAGGTTAGTGTAATAAAAAATAATATTTTAAAAAGGTTAAATTATATTCTGATGATGTAATAAAGAAGATATTTTATAAATAATAGGTACAGAGGAATTGAAATTTTTTTTACCTACCGGTTATACAAAAAATCCACAAATATCGGCGACTGTTAAAAACTGATTTTACCAAACCACGTTTTTTAACACTACTGCCATCACTTGTTTTTAGAGCAACTAGATTTAACGTGACATCTTTTGTCGGTAGCGCGAAACTAAAACTTCAGGAAACTATGGTCTTATCTCATTAATATAAGAAAACGTGCACTGTGCGATATTGGGCACCTATGCGATATTCGGGCACTTTCCTCTATTCAGTACAAATGAAACGTTTAAACAAACATCGTTTACTTTTATCCTGCTTACCTACTAAATCTGCTAAAATGTTTCAGCAAAACTATTACGTCAGAACCCGCCCTAAAATGTCATTGTAAAAACGCAATGATATTTTACGTTCTTAAGTGTGATTTTGTAAATATACAAGATGTGTCATAAATTGGATTTTTTTTGGAATTTTGAAAGGGTCACCGCAAAATTAGCCTCTTTTCTCATCCTTGTCAGAGACCTTAAAAAAATCCTAAAAGTATTCTACATATGTCAAATCATTGGTAATAAAAAATCAAGATAAGCATATTTTTTTGTTTTTTCGAAAAATATCTAAAATCACTCCTAATTAGGGGTTAATATGATGACGCAAAACTGAAATATTTGAATAATATCAATAAGAATAAAAGCGATTTTAATTTATATATATATAATATATATATATATATATATATATATATATATATATATATATATATATATATATATATATATATATATATATATATATATATATATATATATATATATATATATATATATATATATATATATATATATATATATATATATATATATATAAAAAAAAAAAAAAAAAACAGTGTGTCCAAATTGGTGGGGAATGTATGGGGATTTTGGGAAAAACCACGATAGATAGAAAATCGGTTAAATGGGAAAAGTTTTGACAATTAGTAAGCTAATTCCTTTTTTAAAAACATGGTTTTATCTATTCAGGTTTTTGAGAAATTTGAAAACCTGAAACATCATTTCGAAAATCGGCCATATTTTTTTATAAGTAAAAACTTTTCAAATCTGTGAAAACTTTCCAGAGCAAAATTTTTTGTAGAATACGACAATTTTTATTTTCTACGTTTTGGGTTTTTAGAATCATCATCAACTTTACTTTTTTATATGGGCGCCATATTGGATTTTTTTTGCAGCCAAATAGTGCTTTTTATTCTGATTTCAACAATTTATAACATGCTATAGTTTAGGAGTTATAATCATCTACTTCAAAAAACAAATATTTTTTCAAATTGGCCTTGATTCCGGCGAATGTCATCTAGCGTCATTATCAAGTTAGCTCGTACGTTATTACACTTCAACTTTGTAAATGGTTAATTATTTTAAGAAAACCTTAATATTTTGCAACGTTTTTTCTAAAGTAATAGAAATGTTAAATAGCTGCGCAAACGGGATTTTCGACAATTTTCCTGAAAGGCAGCATCCTAAACAAACATACTTTTAAAAACTAGTTACATTTGAATTCCGAAGTTTTAAAAACCACGACCTAAGAAGTACGTTAAAAAAAAAATCGACGAGGGTGCCGCAGTTAATCAACATTTTAACGAAAAAACCAACATCTTCAGCCAGGATGTTGATATATTCCCCCCCATACCTAAGTCAACCATTCATAGGGTAGTTAAGACTATTTAAAAAATATTGTAAATATGTTGAGAGAAATGGACAACATTTTAAAATTTTAGGGCATTATTTTACATCTCCATTTTAGTAGGGGAATATTAGTTTAGCCACTTTTCATTCTTTTTGTTTTTACTTGTTTCAATTAACTTGTTACGTGTAGTTTTGTTGTAGCACGGTATTAACGGTACAGCTTTGTTCGCGAAACCCATTTCTGTAAAATATCTGTTCAGCTTATCTATTTTGACAATTACTAATATTTTATTGTTTACAAAAAAATGACGTTTGCCGGAATCAAGGTCAACTAAGAAAATATTTGTTTTTTGAAATAGATGAGGTTATAAACTTTTAAATTACAACATGTTATACATTGTTGAAATCAGAATAAAAAGCACTATTTGGCTGCGAAAAAATCCAATATGGCGGCCATATGAAAAAATAAAGTTGATGATGATTCTAAAAACCGAAACGTAGAAAATAAAAATTGACTCACGGTCATATTCTACAAAAAAATTGCTTTAAAAAATTTTTACAGATTTGAAAAATTTTCACTCATAAAAAAAAAAGGCGATTTCGAAAATGCATGTTTCAGGTTTTTCAAAATTTCTCAAAAACATGAATAGATAAAACCATGTAGCAATTAGCTTACTAACATAATTGTCCAAAACTTTCCCCATTAACCGATTTTCATCTATTATGGTTTCAAGATCCTCATACATTCCCCACCAATTTGGGACACATTGTATATATATATATATATATATATATATATATATATATATATATATATATATATATATATATATATATATATATATATATATATATATATATATATATATATATATATATATATATATATATATATATATATATATATATATTATATATATTTTATATATATATATATATATATATATATATATATATATATATATATATATATATATATATATAAATATATAAAAATATATATATATATATATATATATATATATATATATATATATATAATAAAATCTTACAGATAAAAAATAATTTATTTTCATAATAATGAGGGCTTATATTCGCCCACCCTTAAACTTGCTAAGCGGTTAAACCATTCATTAATATGAAAAAAAATTACTTAAAATTTAGGAAAAACTACTAAGATATTCTAAATTATTAGTTATTTAAATAGTGTACTTTCCACTAACATCTATAAAAACCACCACTGTAACGAAGGGGTGAACTACCCCGGAACGTGATAACATACGAAAATATCATAGCGATATAACAAAACTGTCGAATATTTTATAATAGTTCTAACTTTTTTTATCAGAAAGATAACTCTTAGTTGTCCTAATTATTCAAAACTTTTTTTTAATGAAAATTTTAAACCCTTTACTCTTTCCAACAATCAGAAGTTTTTTTTTTCAATCATCTCCATGGCAACGACAAAACCCGAAATATTCATCCACTAGCACTTCGGCGAAATTACACTGGAAATTTCCCTGTCACATTTGAAACGTCAAAATATTCAAAATAATGACGCGGGAATTACAGTGCCTTATTTATGTGAATTATTACCATTTTTTTACTTAAAATCATATTAATGTGAATATTTTTTTGCTTATAAAAAAAAAAATTTATGCAAATTTGATTTGTCAAATGTTTAAAAATTATTTATTACATTAATACTAAATAAAAAAATTTAATAACAAATGTTTGTAACTAAATTTAATTGATGTTAAAATTTCCCTAAAAAAAAGTCTTCTCGTTTTAATGGAGAATAAATAGGACTTAAAACTGAATTTGCTCGGAATATTGTAAATGTCTATGTTTAGTAAAATATATAAAATATTCAAGAACAAGTTTTATTTAATTTAAATTTTTAGATATTTATTAAATTTACTTGAAGTTTTTAAATAGATATTCTTGGATTCTTGTAAAAGTTTTCATCCGTGGTTTCTTCGTAGTTAAGATCTTCAATGTATTTTGATAAATAGGGAAGCTGACGATGGTATTTTTTAGTGTCTGAATATTCTTTGCAAAAAACTACACAATCCGTATTTTGTTAAGTCTAAAGCCATTTTATACTATACACTAGGTACTTTTTCTGTTGTCGATTCAGTTTTTTAATAATTAGATAGTACCTAATAATTTATTTTTTACGTAGTTGACATTTTGTAAGTCTAGCGGCCATTACTACGTCCTTTTTACATTTCATGGCCGCCTAGTCGTTTTTAACGCATCAGCGAAACAAGACATAGATTCAGACTAATAATCAAAAGTAACTGATGTTCCACTAATATTAGTAGATTAAAGTTAATATAAGATGGAAATATAAGATGCCTTTAAATTATTTACAAAGATTCTATGAACTAAAGTTAAATTTGCATTTTATTTTACTAAGAAAAGCTTCATTTTTAAGCATAAATCTGAAGTAGGTACTTAAAAATCATAATTATCAAAAAATAAATGATGTTCCACTAATATTAGTAGATTAAAGTTGATAAAAGATGGAAATATAAGATGTCTTTAAGTTATTTATAAAGGTTATATGTAACTAGTTAGAATTGCTTCGCGACTCGGGTAATTTTCAAAATATTCGTGACCTCAAAAAATTTCCGGTAATAATTTATTTCAATTTGGGATATTATAAGGAAAATCAACCCTCATAGGTAGTGAAATTATCACCGAAATATAAAAAATTACTTGAAAAGTCTAAAAAAAACTACTTTTCTCTATTATTTAAATAGGTTTTTATATTTTTATGTTTAGCTGATGATTTCACCCCCTTGGAGGTGGTTTAAAAGAAATTTGGAATTATCTATCTAAACAAAAAGCTAAGATTTATTATAAAATATTTGAGTTTTCTTATATTGCTATATTTTCGTATGTTATCACCTTCGGGGGTAGTTCACCCCATAGTTATAGGTGTGGTTTTCTTACAGATACTAGTGAGAAGAACTCGATTTGAATTCCCAATAATTTAAAATATCTTAGTAGTTTTTTCTAGATTTTTCAAGTGATTTTTGATTTTTATAAAAAAAAAGTTTGAAATAAGTAAATAAAGTCAGCTTAATCTTTTTAATAAGAAAAATAAGATCTATTATATATTATTCGACACTTTTCTTATATTACTATGATATTTTATCACGTTTGGGGGTAGTTCACTCCTTCGTTACAGGGGTAGTTTTCTTATAGACACTTGGTAAAAAGTACTCAATTTAAATTTTCTATTATTTAGAATATCCTAATAGTTTTTCCCAGATTTTTTAAGTAATTTTTGATTTTTTCATATTTAGAGGATAATTGAATCCCTTTAGCAAGTTTAAGGATAGACTTTTATCTATACTACGCCTCATTAATATGAAAATTTCAACAAAGATCACCATTTTTTAGACCATTTCAAACTGCTGTAACTTTTTAAAAATTAATTTGAATATCTAAAACGAAGTTTAACCGTTTTTTTCTTTTTTGCTGTATTGCATTTAGTTTTAGTAAGATGAATCTATCATGATTTTCAGGACAATATGCTGCAAAAACAAAATTGAGTGTGTCCTTTTTAAAAAGTGGAAATTTTTTTTTTGGTCGTTATAATATGGGTTTTTAAATAAGGTCAATATCTTTGTACGATTTAGCTTTTTGAATTGAGGACATTGGCTTCGATAGTTTTCTAAACGTCAAATTTGGCAATCAATTCTTAAACCCATAACTGGAAAAGGGATGACGGATTCAATGAGTGTTTCATATTCGAAAGTCATTTTATGTAGTTTTTTTATAAAATCCTAAGCACTTTCGATAGGTTATATTTTAGATATAGTCAACAAACACCGTCCCTGATTTAGAAATCCTAAATATACGGTAAATTATTGAAGCCGGGACCATATGGGTGTTTTTTTCCCCCTTTTTGGTCAATACCGAAACGTTTTCCCCGAATTTTATGTTGTTTAAGTGCCTGAAAATTTATTTAGCAAAAATGCGTCGTTATTATGGCATTAGAGGGAATGGTAGGAATTCCAAAACGTCTTAAAGTTTTAAACATTTTTAAACATAAATTAGGGTATTTGGTGGTACACCATGATATACGGAGGATCAACAAAGTGCTTTCAAAAATTTAAATGTTTAATTGGCCATTTTGGATAGCAAAATGTTTTACTTATTAGAATAATATTGTTTTTTCGATATTCCTAGACGTTGTTGCAAGTCTTTATTATTAAAATCCTAGATGAATCTAAATTTGGGATTTAAATCCTTTTTTACACATGTTTTAATAAACGTTAAAAACGTATCGCTGCTATAGATAAATTCAATGTATCAAGTAAACTTTTTTTTCTTTTGTAGAGGTAATTTGACCCCTTTGAAAACTAAGCTAAAATCAACTAAAAAATATAGTGCGGTAAGTTTTCGGACACCGAAATGTACTAAAAGAGTTTCAAGCCTAACAATTTTAATCTAAAATATTTTTGCGCAAACAAGGCCGTTCTGTAGCTAAATGTTGCGGTAATTATGGATACCATAATAAATTTGAAAGCATTTTGTTGATAAACCCGTATATCATGGTGTAAAAACACCAAATACCCTAATTTATGTTTAAAAATGTTTAAAACTTTAAGACGTTTTTGGGAAATTTCCCTACCATTTCACACCTAATGCCATAATAACGACGCTTTTTTTGTTTAAATGAGTTTACAGGCATTTAAAACAGCATAAACGATTAACGGTAGAAATCGTTTCCGAGATATTGACACAAACTTCAACTGGGCCATTTTTAAAAAAAAACACAAAATATGGTCCCTTTGGGTTCAATAATTTACCGTATATTTAGGATTTCTAAATCAGGTACGCGTTTGGTATTTGTTGGCCCCGTATACTCATAAAAAATTTTAAGCTATCGAAAAGTGCTTAGGACATAAAAGATCTACATAAATGAGCTTTCCGAATATGAAACACTCGTTGAAATCCGTCAATCCTTTTTCCAGTTATAGCTTTTTAAGAATTGATTACCAAAAAATTTTACGTTTAGAAGTGTATCGCAAGCCAGAGGTCCCCAATTCAAAACTGGCAAAAAGTCTAGAGATATTGATATGACCTTGGTAAAACCCATATTATAACGACCAAAAAAAATTACCACTGAAATGGGACACACTGAATTTTGTTTTTTTGCAGCACTTATTGATCACCCTGTACATCATGATAATATTCATCTTACTAAAACTAAATGCAATACAGCTTAAACTAGAAGAAACGGGTTTTAAACTCGTTTTAGATATTCAAATAAATTAATTTTTAAAAAAGTACAGCAGTTTGAAAAATGGGTCTAAAAAATTCAATGGTACGATCTTTTGTTGAGCAGTTTATATTATTTTATATTTTTTAAGATTTTATTTTATAGAAAATACAATTAGAATTACTTGATATTATTCAAAATTTTATTTTTTTAAAAACCAAAAAAAATGCTTATCCTGATTTTTCATCACGATAATTTAATATGCATGGTTTTTTGTTGGTTTCTGGCAAAAGGGGAAAAATAGGTAAAAAATTTTGTGTTTTTGCTGTCACTTTTTGGGGATGGGGATCGGCCAGGGGTTTAAAAATCTCAAATTTTTAGCATATATCAAAAAAAACTTATTAATATCGTAAAAATTTTCGCTTGCTTAAGAGATTCCGGGAAAATAAAGAAAACAATTTCAGAATAAATCTATATTTTTTTTAGTTGAAAAGGATACAGAAAAATGTTTTTTACAAAAGTTTCTTTATAATGGTTGTATAAGATATCGTACTACACAAACTTTATACTTTTAAAAAGGGTAAACTATAAAGCCAAAGCTAAAATCATAAAAGCAACTTTGTTGACATTCTGATTGTTATTAACATTTAAAGTCAATTGCATTGACAAATTAATTTGTGAAATTGAAGACAACGAAGGGCAAACATTCGCGATGATTTCCCTTATTTGTTTCCAATCTGAATCTTTTTATTTTGCTTTAAAATTTCTATAGTTTATAAAATTTTCTACATGTAAATTTCTTTCTTTTACCATTTGTATGTTAAAATAAATTGTTTAATGTCTTTTAGCTATAATGTCAACATAGTTTAATTTTTGGGGTATTAGCTTTAGTTTCCCAAACCTACTGTATTTAAAATTTAAATAAATGATAGAAAACCAATATCATTCATAGTGTGTTATATTTTAGACAAGAATATTTATTATAGTATCTTTTTAAATTAAAATATACAGTATGTTTCATTGAAAAAAAATTAGGTTAGGTCCAATAACCTTTTTGTACTTATTTCGAAAACGGCAGATTATTCAACAATTGATATAAGCAAACTTTTGTAAGAAACATTTTTATTATACAGGGTGTCAAAAAAGTCTGGAATATTGCAAATATCTTCCAAGCCGCTCTTAATTTTTCGACGAAAATTTAGCTGGCAACACAATTTTAAAAAAGGCGTCAGATAAATGTAATTTCACTTTCCAAAGTATACAGGGAAAGCCAAAAAGTAGTATCAACTTAGGTTTTTTAAATGGAAACCCCTGTATATTTTTATGTATTCGAATAGAGGTTTTCAAGCCAATTTCAATGGTAAACAGTTTTATGTGTTTATCTGTCAAACTGATCACGCATTTGATTTCTAATTTTGATTTTTAAGTGATCAATGTTTTCCGGCCTATACAGGTACTTATCTGTTAATGTCAGTTGACTTAAATGACATTTTGTGTCAAATTTCTAATTACAACAGTAGTCATTTTAATTAGTAGAACGATGGCTTTAACTGAAAAAGAGAAAATTGAGATACTTATGATGATTGGATACGGTGATCGCAAGAGATCACAAGCAGAAGTGTGTGATTTATTTAATCATATTTATCCGAATCGACCGCAATTACTCAATCGTTTGTAAGTAAATTGCTTAAGAAATTTAACGAAACGGGAAGGTAAATCACAGACCCAAATCAGGCCGATCGAAAACGGCTACTGGTGGTGATACGGCAATAGATATTTTACTGCATGTTCAAGAGAATCCTGCTCTAATCGCTTCGCCAATATGGACTGGATCATAATGTTACTTACCAGTCTGTCAAAAATTTATTTGGAAGTGAAAAAATTCGTCCGTTTAAGATTCATTTGGTTCAGGAACTTACAGAGGATGATTTCGATAGACGTGCAGAGTTCTGAATTATGATGGAGAGGTGCAATGCTGAGCATAATTTTTTCTCAAAATATTCTCTTTCTGATGAAGCTACGTTTATGCTTCATGGTATTATCAACAGACATAACTGTAGATATTGGTCTGCAGTCAATCCCCGATGGATGGCCGAAGCAACACGCAAAGACCACAAAAAGTGAATGTCTGGGCAGGTATCATAGGTCATAATATTATCGGACCATTTTTTATTGCGGAAATCTTACATCAGAACTTTATTTGAATTATTGCGTGAACATGTCATTCCACAGTTAGAAATCCTATATCCAAATAGAAGAGACATTTGGTTCCAACAAGATGGTGCTCCTGCACATTTTGGTTTGCAGGTGCGTCAGTCCCTGAACCGAGAATTTCCAAATCGGTGGATAGAGAAGGGGCGCTATTGAATGGCCTGCCAGGTCTCCGGATTTAAATCCTTTGGACTTTATTTGTGGGGATTTAAAAAAAAGTTTATAAAGATAGGCGGAAAACATTGATCACTTAAAAATAAAAATTAGAAATCAAATGTGTGAGATTCGTTGGAATACTTTTGATAACCTGTTACGAGAATTTAGGGACAGGCTTGGATATTGTCTAGCTAACAATGGCAGACAATTTAAACATTTGATAAAGTATAGTGTAATCTAATTGTTAGCTGCAAGACGTGTTCCCTGTTTGTAAAATTTCAGTTGGAATTATGTTTTGGTCGTTTATTAAAACTTGTCGTTTTAAAGAAATAAAACCTGTTAAAGTTGAAACATCTACATAATTTACTTTGTTTTTATGTTCTATTTAAAATTAGCTCTCAAGTGCTTTGTAGAAATTATAGCTTATTCGAAAAATTTTAAATCGTATAATTCGATCAGTTTGACAGATAAACAAATAAAACTGTATACCGTTGAAATTGGCTTTGAAAAGATCTATTCGAATAAATAAAAATATACAGGGGTTTCCATTTAAAAACCTAAGTTGATACTACTTTTGGCTTTCCCTATACTTTGAAAGTGAAATTACATTTATCTGACGCTTTTTTTAAAATTGTGTTGCCAGCTAAATTTTCGTCGAAAAATTAGAGCGGCTTGGAAGATATTAGCAATATTCCAGACTTTTTGACACCCTGTATATCTTTAACTTAGATATATAGGATCATTTTGAATTTTTCTTCCCGTATCTCTCAAGCGAGCGAAAATTTTTAAATTTTGATTTTACCATTTTAAGTTTGACCCAAAAACCTATGACGCCTATATTACTTTTGTAAAGGAACTAACAATTACCCTATAAAATTGTCGAAAATCGAACACCCTGTACTTTGAAATTACTCTTAAAAAAACTAGGGTTTCGATCTAAAAAATTCATAGATAATATCATATGCCAAATTTGGGATAAACTGTATAAATACTACCCCCATAGGAAAAGTGCAAATAAAAATTCTTATTGCATTTTTTAAAAAACTAACTTTTTCCGTTCAAAATAATTTTGTTTTGTTTGTTAGTAATTTTTTTTCTCATATTACAAAAACCGCACGACGCTGTATAATGAATAAAATAAAATACACTTAGTATAAAAACTATGGCAATACCTGGCCAGTAACGTTCATCAAGTTATAAGCAACAACACCAAAAGTTATGATTTAAAGTTTATTAACTTTCTAAACAATTTTCATTTTCTCATAAATCCTCTAAAATCGAGTATTAAATTTTAATTTCATCGAAACATTCTTGTTAAAACAACTATTTTTCAATTAACTGTTCTTTAAAAACTTTCCGAAGCAGCTTCCGGGCGCAGCTGGCGCTGTGGGCGCCTGGAAGAGTTGAAGCCGAAGGCGCGTCGTAAACTGGACGGTTTTCCAAAACTTTTCGGCGGTTCCTCATCCAAGAGCGCGGCGCGCGAGTCACTGTTGCATTCGACGTTTCGGTAATCTGTCTTGTCTGCTTATCGTTTCGTTTTTATTATGCCTTTAGGGAATTAGATATAATAAGCATAAATGGATTTAATTTAATATGATAATGAGAGTTGTACAAACGAATGTTAAAAATTTAAGAGTGTGTACGTTTGTTATTTACGTACTGATGCTGTAGTTTTATAGCAATTGTTTAGATTAAAAGTGGATTATTTTTTTCCTATTTAATTGCAAGCACGTATACTGCACGTATCTACAGGGTGTCCGCAAAATATGTGTATAAAAAGGCGTCGTCCGAGTCGGTCACAAAAAGGGATATACAGTAAAACTTGTGTTAACTGACACCCTTTTGATATAGGCCAACTTTGTTATCGCCACTTTCAAGCTATGGTACCATCGTGCCGGAAAAAAACTGGGGCATTAAAATTTAGGTAGGGAATTGTCTCCTGGTCTATTATAGTAAATCGCATTCCTTGGATATGGTAACATTTTTATTTTTCGATATTTATTTTTATTTTGAACACATTTCATAAATAAACCAAAACTAACTAATATTATCTTTTTTGATATTATGGAATAAAAATTTATTAATACTTAGTAAGAGCACCGTTGTTATCAATTACAGCTTGCAAACGTCGTGGCATACTTAAAATTAAGTTTCTGGTATATTCTTCGGTTATTTGGTCCCATGCGTCATCTATCGTTAGGCGTAATTCATTCTGATTTCTAGGCCTAAAGTTATCTTTATACATATATTTTGCCATTTTACCCCAAACGTTTTCAATTGGGTTGATATCAGGGCTTTTCGAGGGCCACGGTAAAACTTGAATTCGTCTTTCGTCTAGATAGTTTTGAACTATACGGGCTGTATGTATAGGTGCATTATCATGTTGGAAGATAAAATCTTGCCCATAGACTACACCAACCGATGGCATCATAACATTGTTCAGGATATTGCAATATCCTAAATCATCAAGCCTTTCCTGCACTATTTGACAAACGCCTGATCCTCTAAAACTAATCCAGGCCCAAACGTGTATACTAAAACGTCCACTTTGATTGGTCTTATGTGTATATCTTTCATCATATCTGGTATTAGAAGGCCTGTAAACGCGGATTTTGCCATTATTGCACGATTGAAAGGTTTTTTTCATCCGAAAATACTACCGTTTCCCATATATTGTTTTGGTGTGCATATTGATGGGCAAATTCTAATCTTCTCTGTTTGTTTGCTTCAGTCAAAAATATTTTATTGTTGCACAGCAACTTTTAATTTCCGAATTTCTTATCCTACTATGAGCTGTATTAGCAGAACCAAAAAAATGCGTGTCTTCTTTCGCCTTTATTGCTGTTTCAAACGGATTGTTTCTTAGAAAGCCAACTCTCTATCTTGAATGTCGTTTGAAATTTTTGGTCGACCAGAACCTGAATTTCTTACAATAGCTCCATATTCTGCAATTTTTGCCTTAGCTAAGGAAACGGTATTTTTACTAATGCCCAATTCTTCTGCGATTCTTCTTATAGGAACTCCATCCATCACACGAGTGTATATTATCGCTTTTTGTTGAGGAGATAATGCGGGCATTTTGAAAGAACGATTTTGTTGACGCGGCTGTTACAAAATTAAATTAACTTTGACAACATCAAAATATATTATTCTAATAGACCAAGAGATTAAGGAGATTTTGCTGTCCCAGTTTTTTTTCGGCACGATGGTACATTCCACAATAATTCGTTGATTTTTCGACCGCAATAAAATTTAAATGACAACCCTCAGTCGTAAACCGAGTCATAAATAGGTGCCTGACAAATATCTATTGTGTAGGCACCGCACCTTTTAAAAGAGTACCGGTCCTGATTACCCACTAATATTAATAGTTTAGGTTAGCCATTTTGGATGCTCAATAATACACACGAAAATACCTTGACAAATTACAAACGACTGACGAACTAAGATAAAAAGACCCTGCTTTATATGAACACCTGCAATTTGCCTTTAACCTAATAATATACCAAAAAGTAGGTACAATAATAAATGAATTAAAGTCCCGATCTTTTTATAAAAAATTCCGTATATAAATACCCTTAGATAATGGACACCCTTATAAAACAGCTACGGCCAGAAAAATCTCAATTTTTATAACCTATTTCAGGTAAATCAACGTTTTTACATTGGCCGGAATTTCTTTGCGCAAATTTGTATTTAATTATTTTATTTATTTATTTATTTATTTACTCATTTCACTTAACAGATTCTTTACAAAGAAAGTATCCAATTACAAAGTAAAACAAAGACAATAACTATATTATAATATTTCTTAATTTACTTCTTAACCCTCTATAACTAATATTAAAAATGTCCAACCTTATCTTGAACACTGTTAATGTTTTCATATATTATATAAAGGGGAACCCACGTGTCTGTTGTTGTGGGCTACCTGTGGTGGAGAGAAGGGTTCCCGGGTAAAATACTTTAAAATAACAAGATAAAGCAATCATCCAAGGGTCCATTAATCCTGTATAAGTTAATATACCAAATAAGTCTTCTTTTTCTAGGATTCAAGACCAATCTTCCGTATAAGGACCGATTTACATTTATCATTAAATCCAGTTTCCAAAATAAACATCCCAATCATTTTTTTGAACCCGCTCAACTGATACTTATAAAGCCATAAAATAATTTTAAACAGATACCAAGAATATTCTCAATATGATTGTACAACATCTCGCATTTAACATTTTAAATTCCTTGGTATTACGCACAATAAACCATAATTTGAAATTCCCCTATTCTTTTTAAATGCGAATTAAATTTAATTGGAAAACAAAGAGCCTAAATCTTTAATTTCACTTAACGTCTTATTATATTATTTTGCATTTTATATTTGTATAAGATGAGAGTCTGCTTTCTAGAAAATGTCACAATGTTCATTTATCTATATTAAAATATAATCTATTTCTACAGACCACTCCAAAATTATCTTTCAGTTTGAAGGGGGCAAGGCAGTATCATTTGTTTTAATTTCAGGTAATTTTTAAATCATCTGCAAATAATAGGCTATAATATTTAATTACATTAATGTTAAATTTAAATTAGGAATAATTGGACCTGTTGGAGCCCTTGGTACCAAAGGGAACAAAAAATTTTGAATGTACCTTTCAAATTACTGTTTTTGTTCTCGATCAAGATATGATTTTAAAAATCTACTAAATTGTTAGAAAGCCAAATTTAATTCTGTTTTTAAGAAAATTTAATGAATCATCAAATGCCATTTCAAAATCTGGTACAAAACATCCACTTGCCCTTTTACATTTAAAACATTTGATATAGTTTGCGTTTGACATTGTTAGTTATTGTAGATTTACCAGTTAAAAAACCATGCTGAAATACCGATTTGCTCTGTCTCAAAGTAGGAAAGAGAGATTTAAAAATAGTATTCAAACTTAGAAGTACGGAAAGCACTAATTCCCCGGTAGTTAATAATAAGTGATTTATCCCTTTTTTAAAAATTGGGCAAATTTTTGCCCTTTTAAGAATATCTGGAAATGTTTTTGTTTTCAGACTTGATTAAACAAAAAAAAGAGGGTAAGAAATAATATTATGAACCCCTTAAATATAAAAGATGGTATGCCATCCGGTCCAACGCTTCCCCTCCTTTAATTCCTGAATAGCCTCTATTAATCTTCCCCCACATTATTCAGAAAACCTCCGGGGAAAATCTTATTGTAAAATTTAGGCACTATGTCTTTCACTTGGCATAAAAACCCGCAAAAAATAACCGCCAAAAGGTTACATAATCCCCACCATTATCAATGCTACATTGTTCCAATAATTTTGTTGGGAATATGAGTTGAGCTTTTTTATTGTTTTGTAGGACCAGAAAGATCGGTCACCTTGCTTCCTGCACACTTTTATATAATTTTGACGAAAGTTTTATATCTTTTATAATGGTATTCCAAATTTTAAAGGTAAAAATACGAAAAAAATTTAGAAATTAAATAGCAAGGCAAGGGGAATTTCAATTAATTTTATTGTGTTAAACGATGAAAAAAGTCACGGTTTGAATCGAAAAGTGTTTAATCAAAGTCCCTAAAAGAAAGTTTTTCCAAAGGAAAAAAAATTAGTTATCGCTGAAAGTGAAAAGTCCGCTTTTTTTCCAAAACTGGTGAAAAGCGGTTGGGAAAAATTTCCCAAATAATAAATCATTGTAATGAACTAAAAAGAATGTTTAAAGGTGTTGATTAAAATAAAGAGGAACCCCAATGGGAAATTCAGGGCCCTTTTCTTGATTTGTAAAGCAAAGGAAAAAATTTTTTCAAATCTGGACCGTTAAAACAAAAATCACTTAAGGCAGCAAGAATTTTTAAATTTTGTAGCCCGAAGGTTGAACAACTGTTACCCGGCAAATACCTCCCCTTCTATAAACCAATTCTTAATTTTTTGGGGCAATAGACAAGTTGTACTGTATAAGACGTTGAGAACAAAATCTTCCTAAGCCACAATTCAAAAATTTTGTTTAAGTACAAAAATTAATAGTGGTAAAATTTTACTTATTGGAGTTCTCGCCGTTTTATAATTTTTTGCATACGAAAGTTTTATGAAACTTTGGTCTTGTTTCTCTACAAGTCTGAATAACCCCGAGACACACAGGTTATGGTAGGCTGTTTTTCCCCCTCGTCGCACATTCTGCAACTTGAGTCCCCATTCGTTCTTTTGGATGGGCTCCTTGTGAAGACTTGTCCATGTCTTATTCTACTGAGGCTCCCCCAGTGTTCCTCGTGTTTGTTTCGGATCTATTCCCTGGTTTTCCCTCGTGCTGGGGTTTTGGTGACTCCAAGGGCAGGTTCTAGTCCGGAGTATGGTGTGGATAATCCCTGTCTCGCTAGCCCATCCGCTTTTTTGTTGCCTTTTATTCCCAAATGTCCTGGTACCCACAGAAGAGTTACCTGTTACGTTCTTTCAGAACTTCCAGTTCTTTTTGGCATTCCCATGTCAGCCTGGACGTTACCTTGGGGTTTACTAGTGCCCCTTATAACCTCGGTTATTATGCAGATCCGCTTGTTTTTATAACCTCTACTGTAATTTTTTTTTCGCACAGTGCAGTGAAGAAAATAGTTTTGTTTGAAATAAAGAGCTGTGTGTTCCTAGTGGAATGGAACATTGTGAATTTCTCATTTCACTGCAAGCCTGCTTCAGTTCCTTGCTCGGTTGGAACCATCTGTATATCAGATGATGTATCCAACCGTGCCGGGAAGACTGGAATTTTTACCTCGAAGTTTTTGTTTACTGAGTATTAAGAATGTTTTTCAAGTCAATAGCACTGGAAAATAAGGTGAAAAATAATAGGTTTAGTTTTCGAAAAGTAGGCTTCATATAAAAAAATTCCATTGAATCCCTTTAAGTAAAGCCCAAAGGGGTCAAAAATTTGTATAAAAATTTTTTCACAAAACACCCAAAAGTTACCAATATTGAAATTAACCTGTATCTTAACAAGGGGTGCTCCAATGAAAAATTTTTTTATATGAAAAGTCCTTTTTCTATGGGAACCCCTTAAAAGTTTTATTTAGTTACACCCTGATTTGAAATAATTCCATTTCTTACTTTTTAAAAAAAAGAAAAAAAATCTAGCACCTTTTAGTGTTGGCTGATTAGTAAACAGACATTTATTTTTCTAGAAGAATATTTTGGGAAACAAAAATCCGTATAAAAGGCAAATCAAAATCGATTGTTTAAAATT
The DNA here is from genome assembly GCA_019359885.1 of Listronotus oregonensis. Lineage (NCBI taxonomy): Eukaryota > Metazoa > Arthropoda > Insecta > Coleoptera > Curculionidae > Listronotus > Listronotus oregonensis. Next base: position 29,512 of record JAHBCN010003656.1, on the reverse strand, counting down.
AAAATCAAATTTTTCATGCTTTGAAACAGGACCTGTTTTTTTGTCTTTGTTTTTTGAACAGGTTTTTATTGGGAACAGATATAGATTGATAAGAGCCTATTAGGAATTTTTTCTTTTAAAGAAGTTACTTTGTTTTAAAGAAATTAAAAGATCAATAAAAGGGCGTGAGGGTCACATATTTTTGACTATTTCTATTTATTTTGGTTTTTTTCACGGATTTCCTTTTTTAATTAGTAAACAGGGTAAGTCTGTGAAGTGAGACCCTTTTTAAATATTCAAATTGAAAAAAATATACAAAAATATTTTGATTTTGTGCTCATATTTTGAACTTATGTATGGGGTAAAAAATGTACAAGGCAAAGTTAATTTTTTTAAATGACTTTTATATTTTTTGTTTTTTTTTTGTTTCTTGCGTAAAATTTTAGATATTTTTTTCATAATTTAAATACAAATTAAATAAAAAATCCCCCTTAATGTTTTTTTACGTTCCTTAGTTTTAGCGGTTTTTTAATGGAAAAACACCAAGCAAAAAAAAAAAAGAAAGTTTAATGAGGATAGAAAAGGCAAACCTTTAAACAAAAAAAACGATTTAGAAAATTTTTATGGAAAAAAAACCGTCGTTTAATCTTTATTGACTATGGTTACAGGCCACCTCAAAAAACCCCGATACCATAGAAATGTAAAACAACATTAAAAATGAGCGGATTTTTTTCCTTTTAATTTGTATTTAAAGGAATATTTCGTAAACTATTTAACATAGAGACAATATGTAAATAAAAAATTTTAAAAAATCAGAAAAAAATTAAAAAAAATACAGAAGCTTAAAAAAACGGCCCTTTTGTAGGATTTTTTTGATACCCTGTATACATAATTTCAAAACAAGGAGCAAAAAAAAATTATTTTTGGGAAAACTTTTTTTCCAATTAAATATTTAAAACAATAAACGGGGCCCACTTCACGAACCCTGTATAAAAAAAAAGTTTTAGACACTTGAGAACGATTGAGGTAAACATTAACCGAAACTTTTACCATAAGAAAAAGATCCCAAAAGTAATAAGAAATAAATTAAAACGGCTTTTAAATTCAAACAACCCAAAAGTATTCTTATTAAGACAACCAAAAGGTTTAAAAATGACTGATTACCAAATTTGTAAATGTGGTGAAGTATACACGGATAAAAGGACCACTTAAAATTAAAGTTAAAGGACAAAAAAATGAAGAGGGGGAAAACTCCCGGTTCGGAATTCCCGGAAATTTCATTGGCAGTGATCAAGTCTTCTACAATTGATTCTGTAAAGCAAAAAAAATTTTTCATACGGACCATTTAAACAAAAATCACAAGGGCAAGAATTTATGTGGAAAATTTTGTAGCCTCGAATGGGAACAACTGTTACCTGGCAATACTACCTCCCTTCTTGGCCAATTATTTTAATTTTTGGTGGCGTTAATAGACAAGTTGTACTGTATAAGACGTTGAGAACAAAATCTTCCTGCCACAATTCAAAAATTTTGAAGACAAAAATTAAAGGGTAAAATTTTCAGGGTTCTGCCGTTTTAAATTTTTTGCCAAAAGTTTTAAAACTTTTCTTGTTTTTACAAGTCTGAATAACCCCGGAAACAGGTTAGGAGCTTTTTTCCCCCTCCCCTCCTGCAACTTGAGTCCCCATTGTTCTTTTGGTCCCATGAAGACTTGTCCATGTCTTATTCTCGAGGCTCCCCCAGTGTTCCTCGGTGTTTGTTTCGGATCTATTCCCCGGTTTTCCCCCGGGGGTTTTGGTGACTCCAAGGGGGTTCTGTCCGGAGTATGGGGATAATCCCGTCCCCGCCCACCGCTTTTTTGGCCTTTTATTCCCAAATGTCCTGGTACCCAAGAAGAGTTACCAGTTTTCAAACTTCCATTTTTTGGCATTCCCTGTCAGCCTATTTTGGGGTTTACAGGGCCCCATAACCTGGTTTTTGAATCCGCTTGTTTTTATAACCTCTACTGTAATTTTTTTTTTTTGCACAGTGCAGTGAAGAAAAATAGTTTTGTTTGAAAGTTGTGTTCCGTAATGGAACATTTGAATTTTCTTTCACTGTAAAGCCCGCCTTGTGGTTTTAACCATCTTAATCAGATGATGATCCAACGGCCAAGACGGAATTTTCCTCAAGTTTTTGTTTACGAGATTAAAAGTTTTCGCAAAAAGCACCGAAAGGGGAACAAATGCAATGAAAAAGATCTTATATAAAGATGGAGCCCCTTTTAAAAAGGGGGAATAAAATTTGTAAAAAAAGGCACCAAAAGTTACAATATTGAAATTAACCGCAACAAGGGATCCAGAAATTTCTTTATGAAAGATCCTTTTTTTTTTCGATGATCACCTCCTTAAAGCCTTCTTATTAACCCTTATTTAATTTTTATTTCTTCTTTTGAAAAGAAAATAAAAAATCCTAGCCCGCCCCTTGGAGTTTAAGAGAAACAGACATTTCGCCATTTTTCGTAGACAGAATATTTTTGGTACAAACAAAAATCTCGTATAAAAGGCAAATCAATAAAAATCGATTAAAAGTTCTAAAATTCAAAAAATCTTAAATTTTTCATGCTTTGAAACAGGACCTGTTTTTTTTGTCTTTGTTTTTTTTTGGAACAGGTTTTTATTGGGAACAGATATTGATAAGAGCCTATGTAGCGAATTTTTTTAAAGTATTAGTAATAGCTTATAGTTTTAAAGAAATTAAAAGATCTAATAAAAGTAGTTAAATTTTACTTATTTCATTTCATTTTGTGTTTATTATAACAAAAAGGATAGGTTTCTTACATATTTAGTAAATTTTGTCCCAAATTCAATTGAATACAAAATATTTGATTTTGATTTTGAAAGGATGGGGTAAAAAATTGTAAGGACAAAGTTAATTTTTTAAATGATTCTTATTTTTTTTTTTTTTGTTTTTGCGAAAATTTAGAATTTTTATCTGCAATATATTTAAAACAAAAGAATAAAAAAACGGCATCTCAATGTTTTTTTCCCTAAGTTTTAGGGTTTTGAATGGAAAAACACCATAAAAAAAAAAGAAAGATTTTACATGAGGACAGAAAAGGCAAACCAAACAAGAAAAAAAACGAAATAAATTTTTTTATGGATTAATAAACCTGTTTTACATCTTATTATTCCCGGTTACAGGCCACTCCAAAAAACCCCCGATACCTAGAAATTAAACAACATTAAAAATGAGCGGTTTTTTTCCTTTTTAATTTGATTTAAATGGAATACCAAACTATTTAACATAGAGACAATATGCTAAATAAAAAATATTTAAAATTTAATGCAGAAAAAAAAAAAAACAAATATTAAAAAAAACTTGGCCTTGTAATTTTTTGATATTTATACAAACGGTTCTGAAACAATGGAGAGCAAAATCAAAATATTTTGTAAAAACTTTTTTTTTTTTCCCCCAATTTAAAAAATATTTTTAAACAAACGGGGGTCTTACTCCGAACCTGTTATCCAAAATAAAAGGAACTTGAAAAGATAAAAGGTGAATTATAAAAAACGTTTTAAACAAACTAACTAAAAAGTACTTAAAACGAGGGAACAATGTCAAAATGATTATTCCAAACCCTTGGGGTATTGGATAATCAAAGGACCACTTAAAAAAAGTTAAAGGAACAAAAAATAAACGAGGGAAATTAGGGGTTTTTAAATTCCCTTGAAATTCCCGGTTAAAATTTTTTTCCCGGAAACAAGCCGGAAAACTCGAGAACTCAGAAATCAAAGAAGTCCAAAATTATAAATAAAACATTTTTGCCGTTTGTTTTAAACCGCAGGGGGGGACGGGCCAAAGGGTTTTTTGATTCCGAAAGCCGGCCAAGCGCTTATGGTGGGTCGTTTTATAAATAATACAATACAGTGGTAATACCCATAATGCCAACTGGAAATTTTCCCTGCTGGGTTTCCCAAAGGGGGAATTTTATCTAATATCTAGGGATTTTAACTTTGGATTGTTTTCAGTTCAATTAAGAATTTCATCAATTTATCAATTTTAATATTAAATGGACTACTAATGACAAGTACCTATTAAATCCTTATACCCTGGGAGGTTGACCATTGTTTTTTTCAAAATTGTTCTTGGCCGGTTTCGGGGTTTAATTGGGAAGGTTTTGGGAATTACAATCAACGCTACAGCATTCCTGCATGTTTTGCCCTTTCTTTTTTGGTTTGTTGCCACAAAAACAAGGGAAAAAAAGAAAGTCCGTGATTTTGCTCCACAAATGCGGAGAGGATATTTTCAGTCGCCGACGTTAAAATAAAAAAAGTTATTCCCGGAGGCATTAAATGCAGGTGTTTAATTGTCTTTCTTAAAAACTGTGCCAAAATTATTCATTAAAGAAAAATTAAGTCTTATGAAAAAACCTTTAAAAAAAGATTATTTTAAGAATTTTTAAAATTTTTTTTGTTTAGAAACTTTTATTTTGTTAATTCATTTTGCTATCTATGCCATTGTTACCATGAGATTTTATTTTTATGTATTTTTTTAACTTTTCTGACAATAAAGTCATTTCGTAAATTATTTTTCTATTTAATTTTGATCTAGGGAATTCTAGGGATTTTTTCACAAAAAATTGGGGAATTTTTTAGCGAGATTAGTTGGCAAACATAATACACACACGTTCATTAGTGTTTCGACTCTAGCTGAGTTCAGACAGTTTACAAAGTGAGTGCAATTTGTAAAATTTTTCGACAACTCGAGAAGACCCGAGAAATTACCTCGGGGGAATTCTCGAGACCGAAGAAATTGATAACCTCCAAAACATGAACCCTACCTCGAAGTCAGGGAATTGCCAAACACGCTTGGTCAAACAAAAACCTAACAAAAGGGCGGAAGCAAAATTATTCATAAAGAAACCCACTGGACGAAAAAAAAATATAAAGCTGCAATAATTATAAACAACCAAAATGTATATAGAAGCCCCAGATCGATATTCGAATACTGGCGGGCCCTTGCTAAACCGTAAACGGTCAAGCTTCGGTGAACAACGGATAGTATGTAAGTCGCAGCTTTCAAAAAAAGCTTATAGTTTGAAAACGATGGGAGATACATTACAACCGAAACGGGTTAATATCAATTAAACTTACTTTACTTTTTTCGTGTCCCGGGGTGCTTTATAGCTTTTCGGCCCGGGATTGAGCCACGTCCAGTGCTTGAGGTCTCGCTAGTCATAGATCGTCCAGGAACAAGTTGCAGGGCAGTCAGTGCATGCGGGGGGATGGTCCATCGTCTGCACCGCACCCCATTCGCACTTGTCGTCAGTTTCTGGAATGAGGTTCCATTAATTTGGGTTGGTTTTACTGGGGCGACCCAAATTCTAATACAGTTCAGCATTTCCACGTTTCCATTTACATGCAGTACCATTTGGCGCTACTTCTGACAAAGGGTGGGTGTCGTCGTTGTCGAGGAATCGGTGTCTGGATTTCAGTCTGTGAGACCCACTGGAAATTCCGAATAGGGGATGGCGATCGTCAAAGGTTTTCTTAAATTTTTCACCATATTCGTGCGCTTCCCTACGTGATTTAGGGCTACTAAAACCCGCTACTCGCGTAGGCTTCATACAACCTGTTACCAGTCTGCACGTTTCGTTGAGGCTTATATCCACTTTCTTAGCATGCGCCGATCTTGACCATACAGGCCATGCGAATTCTGCAGTAGAGCAGAGATGCTTGGGCAGTTGTCCTAAGAATGGTGGGCTTTGCACCCCATTTGCTGTTTGAGAGCTTCCTTAAAATGTTTTTCTTGCAGATACTTTTGGCGACTTTGTCGCCATGGTGTTTATATGTCAGCATGATCTATCTAAAGTAACCCCTAGGTATGTAGGCTTGTCGGTATGTTCAAGGATGGTGTCGTTCAAGCTACGTGCAGCTTTCTGTGGAGCCAGGCGTGTATGGGTGAAAAGCGCTAACCTGAGTTTTGGTGGGTTTGGCTGAAGTGAGTTTCAGATGAGTTTTTAAGGTGTTTTCCAGCTTTCCTCCACCTGCGAAAAGTTCTTCGTTGCGCTGCTAATTGCTAGGTCGTCTCATAAGGGAAAAGGGTAACAGCGTATTGGCTGGTCGTTCGTATACACATTAAAAGAATTGGAGCCTAGCACGCTTCCCGAGCAGGCCATTCTTCTGGGTTCGCCGGCGGCTTTTTTACCTTCAAGGGTTACATAGAATTGCCTGTCTTGCAGCAGTGATTCTCATTATTTTTGTAAGATGTAGTCCCTTGTCAGTACATAGATTTTTAACAGGATCTTTCGGTGATTTACTGAGTCGTAAGCTGCACTTAAGTCAACTAAAGCCAGACCAGTAATCTGTTTGTTCTCGAAACCTTCCTCTATGTGTTCGGTAAGGGCTAAAATCTGGTTGGTGCAGGATTTCCCTGGTCTAAAGCCGGCTTGTTGTGGTATTATCCTTTTATCCACAGTGTCTCCAATTCGATGTAAGATCAGCCTTTCGTATAGTTTGAAAAGGTGGCATAGAAGCTATATAGGCCGGTAGCTATTTGGGGAGTTTGGGTCTTTGCCAGGCTTCAGAAGTGCTATCACTTTGGACTTTTTCCACATCTTAGGGATTTTGAAAGTTTCACGGCAGTTGTTAAAGAGTTTTAGGATCCAGGTTTTAGTGCCCATGCCAAAATTTTTGATTTGTTCCACACACATGTCATCGACTGCAGCTGTCTTGCCATTTTTCATAGTGTTTACCCCTTTGTTTAGCTCTTTCATGGAAAAGGGAATTGTAAATTTTTATTTCTGTTTCAGCGTTTCGTTGCACTTTAACTTTTTGGCATTTTATGGTAGGTTGCCATTAAGAAGGAGTTGGTGGCAACTTGGTTGGGTGTTACTTTGCCGGGGCTTAGTCGATTTCGGTTCACCATCGAGCTTTTTAATTAGGTTCCATGCTATTTTGCTACTGTGGAATATCCATTCTTTCCAGGTTTCCACCCATTTGTTTTGTCGTGTTTCGCTCACGCTGTCATCAAGGTTGTACCACATTCTGATTTTGTTTCTTCACTGAATGGATCCCTCAGGTAGAGGTCTTCGTATTTAGCCAAGAAACCTTATTTCTGTCAGAGTCCTGGGATAAAATTTTCCCTGCAACCTCTTGGAATATGTCTTTTGACACTCTCTGTGTATTTCTACAAAACGTGGATAGTTTTCAGGTAAAGGTCAATGTTTAAAATTTCTTCATCGAGTTCTTGGGAGAAATCTGGCCAGCTGGCTTTTTTAAAGTTGAATCTTCTCCTAGGGGTATTCTTATAACTTAACTGCGAGAAAACTTGGATACTGATAGGCCTATGTTGTGTTTTTGGTATGGCTTCGTGTACCTTTTTAATGCAGGTATATGGATATTGCTGCCTAACGAAACAATTATCAGATTGTAACCTCGTTTCCAATTTTGCTGGCAAAGGAGCAGGCACCTTTAGGTCATGCAGAAGGGAGAAGATTTGCATCCATCCACTCTTCCAGCAGTTAGTCCGTTTAGGTTCGGTTTCACTGTTAGCCATGGTACTGTGGCAGGTAAAATCACCTATGATAAATTGCGTTTTCTGCTTCCCAAAGTTATTCGGCATTCAAGTTTAAGGTCTTTGCTTGGCGGTTTATAGACTGATGTCACTGTATAGGGTCCCATTCAACGGTTGAATCTCGATATCGTCCGTCACCATTCCTGGAGGATTTTAATGGTGATTAGGTTTAATAAAATTGCACTGCCATATTTTCTTAAAGGGTGCCTCAACAGCTAAGGCGCATGCCGTTTTTTTTTCGGGTCTGTGTGACGTTACGTCCTGGGGTTTTTGCAAGTACGTCCCATTTGTGGTTTTTAGAGAAGATCTTTTGTTCTTTTTTCCTTTCCCAAATTCGGGCTAGGGGTCTTCAGAGCCCGTTGAAAAAAAAACTGTTTTTGATGCTGTTTGAAATTAAACTCCGGTGGTGGAAGGTTTTGGTGCCAGCAGGAAACTTAGGAGGCTAGCTTTTACCTTTTGGTGTGGATACAGAACACAAAAAAAAAAATGCACGCGTGGGGCCCCTTTCTTCTCCCCATTAATTAACAAAAATAGACTTTTGAGTTCAGTTTTTAAAAAAATTTAAATCCTGAAAACACTAAATCTTGAACTTCCATCTTGTATGGAAAATTCAAGTTTTAAAGTGTTATTAGGATTTCATAATTTTTCTATGTACAACAACAATTTTTAAAACCCCCTGTTGACAGTAATGCTACATTAATAACACTTTTAAAAATAAGCATTTTAACTTTAATAAATTATTAAACCCCTCAAAAAGAATTAAACATTAAACATTATCATTGTTTGTGAAAAATATTTTAAAACAAATAACAGAATTTAAACAACTATCTGATCAGACTAACTTTTGCATTAATTAACTTAGTTACATATTTTAATAGTTTAACAAAAGCCCAAAAGGAGCATAAATGAATTGTTTGAGTTAAAAAACAGAACGGAATAAACGAAAATTCCCTTTGTTCTTGTTTTGCACAAAATAGTATAGTATGAAATAATAAGGAGCTCCCATATTGTACGGATGCACAAGGCATTTAAATATATCCGCTCAGCTAAAAGGATTTAATTATTGAGATTTTTATAGTTCACTTTTGTTTGGGTTAAATAAGCAAAAATATAGTAGAGAGATTTGTATCTTGTTTGGGCCTTTAAACATACAGTGACGGCCATTAAATATTGGAGTAAAATTTGTAAAATTTTGGCTTTTCTGCCAATTTTGTTAATCGTTTTTTTACCTTGTTTTACTTTTAATTACTATAAATAAAGCAAAAGGTAAAAGAAAATATTTATATTTTATAATAACTAACAAATTAACATTTTTTTCTAAGACAGAGTTTAGCCATCCAGACATCGAATGTACCAAAGCCCGGGCGTAGTCCAGATTTCCTCGTAACTTATTCCACGCCTCTAAAATTTTATTTTTAAGTTCCTTTACATTTTGCGGCCTAAACTCATTTTACCAGTTTATTTTTTAACTAATAAGCCCGAAACATTGTCCATAACATATAAATCCGGACTACGTGCGGGCCACGGTAAAACCCTGATACGCTGCTTTTACATTCACTTATCGACTTGCCGGGCCGTATGAACGGGACACTTATCTTGCTGGAAGAATTTCTGTCCGACATTCGATCCAGTACAGAAGGAAGCATGATATTCTGTATTAGATCTGTGTATACCTCCGTATTAAACCTTCCTTCCATAAAATAACATACCAAGTCCTTGTGCACTCCGCCACCCCCAAACATTTACCGAAAATCGCCCACTTCTTCTGTTTTTTTGGGTATATTTTCATGAAATCGTGTTCCTTGAGGCCTGTATATTAAACACATTTATTCAGTATAAAAAATTTTACAAAGTTTACAAAAAAAGTTTAAAAAAAAATAAATGTCAAAATATAATAACAGTAAATTGGACGCTTACAAATAGAAATTTAAATTACAGTAAATAAAAAAAAACATACACTGAATAAAAATTTTTGGGTTTAAGTCCCCATGACTATCAAAAAACAAAATAACATATATAAAATAAAAGAAAAACAATATCACATATGGACGGGGAACAAAGGCGTTGAGCTGATGGAGGGGCTCTCAATGGTTCCGGCGGTCCCAGACGTTGATGCGGAAGGGCGGTGAATAGAGCTACCACCCTGAGAACTCAGTAACCAGACATGAGACTAGTCCCGTGGCAGGTCGAGGCGGGCGAGGAGCTGGTCGTTGGATGGGCACCAGGTACCTCGGGCCTAATGGCAGGCCGGACACATGGATGGGCTCGTCGGGATACAGGGGGCCGGATTGTGAGAGGAACTCCCGGGGAAAAGTAGGTGGCGACCTTGTTGTCGGCATGGTCCTGCAGAGGTCGTGGGGTTTCCCAGCACACACAGAGGTCCACAATGTTGGTGTGGCCGTTCCTCAATGATGAGGTCCGGCTTGTGGAGGCGACCATTGGTATCACCACGGAGGGCTCGACTTGGACGTCTAACCCTTTGTTCCGGCATACTTAGCGAAGACATTGACTGCATGATCATGTCTCCATTCTCTCAAAGTGGGTGACTGGGCATCGTTGTAAGATGTGGAGAGGGTCTCTACACGTTCACATCCGGCTCGGCAACTTCTGGCTTCTTGAGGCAAGCGAACATTATGCAAGCCTCCCATGGTCGGGAGAGTGTTAGTTCAAAACTGCATCGCCTGGACGTAGTCCTTGCCATTCCATGACGGGGCGGGTCTCTGATCCATCGGGGGGTTCCGGCGTGGCCAGAGTGATCTGCCAATCCGCGCCGCTGACGGGCTGTTGATCTTCAAGCGCCAAAATGAGGCCTGCGCATTTCCTCCCAAAAGGGCGGGGGAGGCCGGCGAGGCGCGTCTGAAGTTGTAGAACATATTCCCGAGTTGAGATAGGCTGCTAGCTTCTCATCAGCAGTACGACGGAGCCGGTCCAGTCTTCCCAAGATGATGTCGGGGATCCTGGCGAAAACAGAAAATCCCCAAACCGCCAGACTTAAGCTGAGCATAAAGCAGCGGGTGGGGGTCTGAATTGGCAGATGTAGGAAGGTTTTGATTGATCCCGGGGTAGCCCCGTCAGCGGTTTCAAGAAGCTTGGCAGTGACTCTAGGATTTTGAAAGGCGTATAAAAATTTTGGGAGGATGTAGTCCTTCAGAAGTACCAGTTTCTGATGAGGCTTCAGGGGGGCCCTTAGCAGGTTGTTAAGGGCAGATTGCAGGGCCTCGGTGGAAGGGAGGTCAGTCCCCATGAAACCGTACTTGTGACCTAAGTATCCCATTGTAGCACGACTAAAACACTTTTTCATCGGTAAATATTATATTTTTCCAAAAAATCGGAGGTTCTAAGTAAAATTATAAAGCAAATCCAATGCGTTGTTCTTTATTTGCATTTGTTAAAAACGATTTTAACCAATGCTGGGAAATTGCTTTCCGTTTTTGCTGTAACTATAGGTTTAAATGGTTGGTTTCTCAAAACATTAACTAAATTATTGTCTTGTACTTGATTCGATAGTTTGGGGCGACCACTTCCAGCTTTTCTCTCAAAGGAGTGTGTTTCCTGCCATTTTTTTAAACAAAATGAATACTACTTTTGGCATGTTGCTCTTTCAGAAAAAAAAAAGACCCTGTATCTGCAAAACTATCAATTAAAGTCATAGGATTTTTTTATTTTTAAAATCAGCTCTTCTTAAGGTTATAAATCTGCAAAAAAATATGATATTTTAAAATTTTTAAAAAAATCATTAATGACATCATATCTGGAAGGGAACACCTGTATATTTTTATTTCAGGTAAAAAATGCGCAATAAAAAATTTTTTTTATGTTCGAGGAAATTTACATTTTTTTGTTTTTACAAATTTATTCTATACATTATGTATTAAATTTTTTACCACTCTGAACCGGAAACGGCCATTAGAAACATAACGTCCCCTATCTCACGTAAGGGCGTAACTAAAAAAAATTAAAAAAAGGGGAATACGCCAAAAAAAAATCTTTTTCCTTAACTTTTTCTCACAAAAGGGCGTAAATTATCTGTTATAGTTTACCTGTAATCAAAAAATGAAAGAAGGCGTATATCCTTTTTTAAAAAAAAAATCACACTTTGGCAAGTTTACGCCCCCAATTAAATAAGTTTACATCCCGATTGTTTATATAAGGCGTATCTACAGATTTGATTCGTGGTGATACATAACCTCAAAAGTTAGTCGAATTATTTAGACCTGTTTGTGAATTTTTTAATTTTAAAAAAATGGAGGGCTTATTTTGTGGGAAGATGGTAAAAAAATGTTGTAGTATACGGAGCTCCAAAGCATTGAGTGGGGGTTTAAAGTGGAAATAAAGTTAAAATGTATACGAAGGAAAGTGGTAAAAAAGGGATCTGTTATAGCTACCGAAAATGAGCCTGAAAAAAAGATTTTTTTGACGACGATATACCATTATGGGTTATTTAAACAAGATAAAATAGAAAAAAACTAGCCGAAAGTGAAGATTTGGGAAAAATGTTCCTTTGAGCAAACTTTGGGGAAAAACATGAAAAAACCGAAAAGTAAAAATTTCGATGAATTTTCAAAATGACCTAGTGTGGCTTCGTTCAGCGATCCTTTTGGGATTTGTAGTCCTGCCATTGCAAAAAGAGGTTTGGGTTTGTCACCGTTGAAATGCTGGTCTGTTTTGAAAATTTTTAAAGATGACAATTGCTATAATCAAAAAAAAAGGGGGCAACATTTCTAAATTACTTACATGTTGAAAAACCCCGTCACAAAGCCCCAAAACATCCAGAATCTTTTTTTAAAGGAAGAGAAGCAAGGGAGGAATATAGTTAAGCCAAAAAAAATTAAAAGGAAATTTGCAAAGTCGCTTAGAAATTCAGGTAAGGGTAATAGCATTTAAAAGATACATTGTGTAATAGTGTAGTATTAAATATTTGTAACTAATTTGCAACTTAAAAAATTTTTTTATTATTTCAGGTGAAGCCTATGCAGTCCCTGCACAAACAAAAAATGTACCCCGGGGTCTAAAAGTTTGGCCCTTTGTTCAAAGATGCAAAACAATGAAAAAAAGTTTTCCAAATTAATGATGAAGAAAGAGGCAATTTTTAGGGCATTTAACAAAATTGGAGATTTAAATCAAAAAGGAATTCTTACTTGTCACGTAAAAACATTAAATACAAAAAAAAAAACATCACAAAAATATCCCCTAGACAACATACCTTTAAAATTTTTTTTAACAATAAACAACACACCTCCATTATGCAAGAAAATGTTTTTGGCTTCCTGGGGATCTCCGAAAAAAAAGTGTTTGAACCTTTCCAAAGTGAATGAAATTGGAGTTGTAGAAAAAAAATAAAGGGGGAGACAAAGAACTGGAGATTGAGGCAAAGGGGGATCAATATGAGAAATAAAATTGAGCAACATATTGCTCGCTTTCCAAAATTTGAGTCACATTACTGCCGAGCTAAAAACATCAAAAATATTTCACCTGACCTTTTGTTGCAAAAATATTTTTAAAACTATGTTCATTGAAGAACTTGATCAGAAGGGCACTAACAAGCCAGTTATCATACATCAGGAGGGTTTTTTAAAGGAGAAAAATTTGTCTTTTTAGTAGCAAAAAAAAGATCAGTGTTTCCCTTTCTTGTCATTTCTGGAAGGGGGCGAACAAATAAACAGAGTTAAAGAAATACGACGTCCACGTTGCAGAGAAAACCGCTGTTCGAAAAAAAACTCTGCAAGCAACACGCATAGAAAACCAAAATATTGTGCGCAACTTTTTTACTTAAGCAAGTTATATACGTTCCAATTTCCAAAGAGTGCTTTGTTCTATAAAGCAGGTTATCAAATTTTTAAATTTTTCATTTATGATTTAGCAACCAAGGGTGTTTCTGCTTTATTTGGAATGAGTCTGTAAGTAAACGCGGATCATCCCAAATAAACATCATGTATTTATAAAGTAATTTAAGACTATAATCAAGGAAGTACAAAGTTTGTTTGTTTGCAGATGGGGGTTATGGGCAAAATAAAAAAAACAGCTGTTGCCGCCATGCAAATTTTTTCCTTAGCTCAAGTCAGAATAGACGAATTTCCCCATATTTTGAAACGAATCATGGACAAAATGGGGGGCTTCCCCCTTCTGTATCAAAAGCCATTTCTATTGCCGGAGATATTTTCGGGCCCTTTCAACTGTACCTGTTATTAAACTTGCAGACGAAAAAAACCGTACAAAATTATACCTATGACATACAGTAGTTTTAAAGATTTTTAAACGTTTATCACAAGAGCTTCGAATTTTATCTGTCCGGCAGACGAAAGTGGCCTCACAATAGTGTTAAATTTTTTAAAAAATAAGCTCTTCTTGGAGATTATAAAATCTGCAATAAAATTTGGCGTTTCCATTTAAAAAATCGTCATGACGTCATATCTGCTACATGATCCCCCTGTATATTTATATTATTTGTCAAAATGCGCAATTTAAAAAAAAAAGTTTTTTTAAGCAAATAACGAATTTTTCCCTTTTGTATACACTGTTTTTATACGACTGCCATTACCTAAATTGACGACGGTTGAACAAAAACTTTAAATACCTCTGACATTTGGTAAAATTGAGATTTTAGTCAATAAAAATAAAAACAATCTTTTTTTTTTTTTTTATTTCTTGAAACAGCTTATATGTTTTTGATTTATATAACAATGTTTGACAAAAATTGACTTAAACACAGCACAAGAAATAAAAAAACTCAAATAATTAGGTAGGTACTAATGAATTCTACACTCTGTCTGAGATAATTAGGTAACAAAAATAATTAGAAGCTTTTTTTTGACTTCTTTTATTATTTTCCAATTAGCCTGATCTTCCTTGACACAAAAAATATCCGCGTTTTACCCTTTTTTTAAAATAGCTCCCCGACGACCTTCGACCTTCCCTATTTATATTTGTTGTAATTATGGACCAAGACCTAAAAAATTAGCTGTTGTCGAAGGGAATACTTTGATATCAAAGCAGCGATTTTATTATTTAAAAATATCAAAATATTGTAAATTTTTTTATTTTGCAGTTTTCTTTTCTCTTTGTTCTTAAATTTTTATAATTAAAAAATTTCAAGATAATAATTACTAAAAAAACTGATTAAAGAAATGCAAAACATGTCTGGAAATAGTCAAAATAAATATAAGCCTAAAAAAATAAATATAAACAGACATGAAAGTTGTGCTTCTGACGATTATTTTCCGGAACTCAAAGGCATGTTACTTACGTTGGGCCTAAAATACTAAACAAGATGCCTATGGAACTAAAGATTAAAAAATTAATAAAATAATAAAGCAAAATTAAACAATGGGTTCCCAACTAATTTTTTAGTATTTGCCGAAATATTTCTTGGGTTTTTGCCTTAATAGGGTCATTTATTCAATAAATAATTTTGCTGTTTTTATTTATTTCTTATTAATACTTTTTTTTTTTTCTTTACATTTTTATTTACTTAACCTTTTTACTAGTTTTTAACATTTTTACCGCTTTTGTTTGCATTATCTTTTAACGGCATGGGTGAGGCACACACAAATCTCATGATTCATTTTTCTTTACTCTTATGCCCAAAGGGTATATTTAAGATAATTTATAAAAAATTTGTAAATTGTAAATTTGATTTCTTGTTTAAAATAAATAAATAAATAAATAAATAAAATAAAAAAATCACTCTTCTAGCTTTCACCAGATCAATGCTGGGGTACCTCAGACACTGACTCTTTTTCTTCAACTAACAATCTTTTTTCTTTCTCGGTTACCTTTTTTTTTAGTTTTGCTGACTATAGTACCCAACCTCCTCTTACCACAAAGTATTTTTGACGAACTGTAGAGGCCCTGGGCTCTGGGAGAAATGGGGCTTTGTTACTGTGATAACGTAGGATTTTTTATATCAGGCAAAACGAAACGATAAATGACTGGGTTCCTTTTGTGTGGGTTTTTTTTGTATAGCTTTCAAAAAAAAACATAAATATTCTAGTGTTATCTATAATTAGTTATTTTTGGGATCGACCAGAACTGGGCCCCCATGAATCGTGGGGCCCCTGGGACATGCCTGATGCCTGCCCATAAGGTATAGTACATTCCATAAAAATTCGTTGATTTCTCGTTTTACCTGCTACGGTTTTGAAAACAAATAAACTTTGGGTACCCGCATGCAGGTCACAAAATTTTTTATTTTTATTTATTTCCCTTTTTTTGAATTTTTGTGGGTTTAAAAGGCAAATTTCAGGTGTTTAATATAAAGCAGATGTTTTTATCTTAGTTCTTTAGTCCTTTGGATTTTGCGGTATTTTTTTGGGTTTTTGAAAGGAAGTTTGGTGTATGGCCCAATGCTATGGCCCATTCGATCAAAAAATGTCAGCCCAGTAGGGTTTTTGTCAAGTTCCCCGGATTCTGGCAATAACAAAATTCACAAAATAATTTAATGTGTTGTACTTACAATGATAAATCAGGTAATTTAAACCAACACATTATACTTTATGAGAGCCGAGTCCCTTTTTTGGGATTGAAAAAAACCTTCTTATTTTAGTGATTAGTGTTTTTAAAATTTGTGACTATAATTTTGTGTTTTGTTTGTTACTTATAATATCGTAACAAAATATTAGAGGTTGTATGGTTTTGTCTTGCATCCAAGGTAACATACCCGTCTTTTTAACTTTAGGTAAGTATTTTTTTTTATTTAAATTAGGTGCTTCTTAAAACGTAACGTTAGGTAACCGAATAAATAATAATATATCAATTATGAATAATAAAAAATGAAAATTTCAAAAGAAATATAGTGAAAAAAAGGTAAGGCAATTTTAACTATCGTTTAGATAATTTCCACAATGTTTGTGTATTTCTGTGGTTTTGGAAAAGGTTTACATTTAATTATTTTTTAATAATTTAGTACACTTTTTTAAGGATCAAAATTATTGATTACTGGGAGACCACAAATTTAATATAAAAGGCCCCTTTTAATTAATGAAAGGGACTTTTTGTTAAATTTCCTTTTTGCGTTCGTATTTTTTGGTTTTTCTAAATTGGTTTTCCGATTTTGACCAAATTTTATAAGGGGTTTTTGGGGCATGATCTGAAAAAAATTCTGCAATGTTTCGTTTTTAATATCATCAAAATTGAAAATCAAACAACCTTATTTACACTTTTCCTTTTTTTTGCACAAAAATTTTTGATTTTTAACCAAATTTGGGAAAATATTTCACAAAACCTTTTAAAAACTTGTTTTATGTTTATTTACACCTTTTTTACACTTTTATTTTTTGGCAAAATGGCTGCTGCCTTTGAACTTAAAAGTTCGCAATTTAATAAAAAGGTTTTAAGAGGAGTTTTAAAAAAATTGTGGTCCACTTTGTGTAAAAAACAAGAATGTGAAAAAAGAAGGGAAATATATTTAATTTTCAACTTTGATGATGAAGATTGGAAACGAACCGTTCCCAAAAGATATTTTCAGATTTGAATCAGCGCCCCAAAAAACCTAAAAACCAAATTTGATAAAAACGGAAAGGAAGCAATTTCGAGACAAACTTTTTTAAAATAATTAGATTTTGGTTTCTTAATCTTTTATCAACTTTTAACTCGACATTCTGTACGCACATAATATTTAACGGATACTGTTACAATGGGGGCCAGGTACCAATTATAAACATTTTTAACCACTGTTATTCTTCTCATGAATTTTGTAATTAATTTAAAAGTAATGCCTAAAAGCAGTTATAAAAATTTTAACTTTTTAATGTACAACCAGAATCTTAGGATTAGATTAAACTCATTTACACTATCTTTCCCTTCTTTTATCAAAAATTGGGATAAGTACATAATACTATCATACAATGTTTAAATTTATTTTTTTAAAAAAACGTGTTTTTATTTATTTTCAAAGATTTTGGTAAAAAAACAAAAATTTCCAAAAAAATCGACCATTTAAATAGAAGGCAGTAAAGTGGCGCCATCTATTTTCCCTATTATATCCCGATGATATAAAAACAATATTACACAATAATTTTTAAAAA
This sequence comes from Listronotus oregonensis, assembly GCA_019359885.1. Classification (NCBI taxonomy): domain Eukaryota; kingdom Metazoa; phylum Arthropoda; class Insecta; order Coleoptera; family Curculionidae; genus Listronotus; species Listronotus oregonensis. Next base: position 11,954 of record JAHBCN010003656.1, on the reverse strand, counting down.
TTCTATAGTAGTATCCTTTAATAAACAAAATTTTTTGCAAAAAAAAAAAAAAAAATGTTGGGAAATTTTACATTTGATGATGTCAATTTTATAATAACAAAGAATTATGGAAAACCCCCTGACCTACATTCATTAAATTCCGGGGGGCCCAACCCCCATTCCCCCTGCCCTAGCCCCCGGACAATTTTGTTCTCAGTATTGGGGTTCCAAAAAACTAAACTTCCCTTTTATTGAGCATCCAAAATAGCTAACCAAAATATTGATATTAGGGAGGTAAATCAGGACCTGTACCCTTTTAAAAGGTGTACAATAATAGATATTGTCAAAGGGAACTTTTTTTTGGTGGGTTTTTAGTAGGGGGGTCATTGAAAATTTTATTGCGGTCGAGAAATCAATGAATTATTGTGGAATGTACCATATTTACATTGTTAGTGATCTGAAGAACTAAGCAATACTAGAACGGTAATATTTCTCAGCAGCTTTTAATCCTCCAATCTGGAATACACAGTGACGCATCCGATGTTGGTATATTAAGTCTGTTTGTTATCCAGAAAAGGTTTTGGGGACCGAATGCAGTAGTCACGATGACACAAATTATTATTTTTTAATTTGTAAATGGCTGTAGCACTTAGTTTAAATTTTGTTTTATTATTTTCAAACTATTTTTTTAAAATTTAAAATTCCTTTTTTTGGGTTTTTTTAAATTATTTATTTTGTTTTTTTTATAAAATTAACTGTCACTGAATATATAAGATTTACTAGAGACTAACTTAAATGTATGGCTAACCTAAAGATACTGATGCTTGAAAAATACTGCTAGATACTTATTTTTCTACAATGGGGTTGTGTTGACCACTAACAAAAAAGGGCGGAGCCATTTAAGATTGGAAATTTCCTTTGTCTCTTTGTATGTAAATACTTTTTTGAAAAGATGAAGTGTTAAAATATTTTTGGGGTGTTTACGATCGGTTCGCTCCAGTTTGGGTTTTAAATAGTTTTTTAAAAGCTTTTTTTTTAGGGTAATAGATTGTTAGTTTAAAGGAAACATTTATTATGCAAAGGATAAGTTTAAATTACTTTTACGTGTTTTAGAAATATCTACCCTTTTATTAGGGTGTTAAAAATCTTGGAAAAATGTAAATAATGATTATAGAATATTTGGGGTTCTTTGACAATAATGATAATTCTGAATAATGAAAGTAACTAATAAAAATGTGTTATCGTGATACGTAAAACTATAAAAACATTAATTATTAAAAAAGGAAATTCCGTCTTATAATGTATTATCACATTTATAATAGAATATTATTTTTTTGATCTTGGTTGGACACAACACCTCCCCTTAATAAGAGTTTTTTATGTAATGTAAATGAAATAAAAATTCTCTTTATTTTTTTACAAACTAATAATTTATTTATAATTCTAATATAAAATAAAAATTTTTTACAAACCTAATTATATTTTGAAAAGTATATGAAATTTATATCTTAATTTTTGCTGTACGCCTAGATGGTACATAACCAATGGATTTTTGTTTCTAAATTTAAACTGACATTTTCTTCTTCAGACTGATCGTCGCTTTCTACATATCTAACCCTATTTCATTATAACTAATAGCATATCTACCCTGGGATGGTTACTGTTTGGTTTACTTAATACATAAATTTGGAACAATTCCGCAACAAGATTTTCTTGTTACAATTTGTTTAAACAACTTATAAAATACAAATAATAAAAGCAATATTGTAATATATATGCGATTACAGACGCTGAAAAGGTATAGTGTTCTGTTATTTTTTTTTTTTTTATTTGGTCTGTTAATTTTTCAATATCATCTAGTTTATGACTTGCTATGTTAAGTTCAGAAAATGTTTTGGCAGTCTTTTATAATGTTCGTTTAAGCACTTCACTTAAATTTGGTCGGTTTTTCTAAATGTTTACAACACTCGTCTGTAATGTTAAAGGGCGGAATAAATTCACTAAATATTTTGACTGCATTGTGTTTCCGTGCGGGACAAGCATAGAAGACGGACTATACGCTTTACATTGTTTTCCCATAGTGACACACCACAGTTTTTAATATAACATCGACGGGTTTTTCTATATTACTACAAGATATTGTTAACTTTCGGGGTAAGGGACTGCAAATAACCAAGTATTACTATTTTGTAAATTTTTAAAAAATTTTCATCTAATCAGAAACTTTCCGCTATAACCCTAATCTGTGTTTTTTCGTCAAGTAATCCTTTCTAAAATTTTAACTACAATAGACTGTAAATTTTCAATTAGAACTTTTGTTAGTTATTGTTATAATTCAGGTAACAAGTTTCTTTGTATTTGTTAACTAAAATTTTAAGTCGGTCACCGTAATCTTTCACACTTTCCTAAAAAGTTGTTTAACATGCATTATTTGAGATAAAAAATGAGAGGTGGTCTATATCAGTGAATTGTTCTAATAAAAATCCTTAATTTCTTCCCAATTCTAAATACTTTATATTGTGTTACTTCTGAGCTTTTCCTTTTAACTTAGTGGCAAAAATTAAATTGGCTAAATTTTGTTGCTCCGTTTCTTTACAATTTGCATCATGGCATCGCAATTTAAAAAAAAAATTTTAAGGAGTTAGAGTCCCCGTACCCATCAAATGAGTCAATTTGTTGAAGTAAATCAATTGCATTTTTCGTTCAGCCATTTTTAATCAAAATAGAATGAGCTTATTTAAAAATATTTATATTTTTGTTATAAAGATATTTTATTTAGTATAAGTAATTAATATAACGATAAATATATATTTTTCTTTTTTTTTGTTTTGGCTTTTGCCTCTCCCAAAATTTATTTATTATTTTAATTTATTTAAATATTTTTTTTACTATAATTTATATACTTTTTGTTATTTGCAGTAACTATCCCGCTTTAAATTTTGTGTTTTTTATACTATGATTACTAGAATTATAAAATACAATAAATCAAACACGATATAAATCCTAACCCCAAACTTAAAATTAAAGAAACACTTTTCACTTGAAAAACAAAAAACTTACTTTTTCATCATCGACTCCTTTTCCAGCTAAGATTCGCGGGTGTTTCAGTAGGCCTTAGGAATATGCGATAAAGGTTTTTCCCAAAATGCCTGGAGACTTGCTGCGTCTTGAAAGTCGTCCAGTGGTTGGACCCCGTGCAATAGTGCTCCTGCTGCTTCTCCGCGCTCCTTCAAGAAAACTGCTGTTTTTTCCTTGAGGATTTTGCTGCGTTCTCCGCGCACCTTCAAAAATTCTCCGGGCGTTCCTTTCGTTCAGGGGGTTTTTTGATGATTTGTTGCGTCTCGGCGCCCTTCAAAACTATCACCCAAGAAGTTTTCCGCTGCCACCAAAATGTTGTTTGCCACCGAATGCAGTAGTCACCGATGACACAAATTATTATTAAATTTGGTTGCTACAATGGCTGTAGCACTTAGTTTTACAATTTTGTTTTATTATTTTCAAACTATTTTTAAACTAAATTCTTTTTTGGGTTTTTATTTAAATTATTTATTTAGTTTTTTTTTATAATATTAACTGTCACTGAATATACTAAGATTTACTAGAGACTAACTTAAATGTATGGCTCCTAAAGATACTGATGCTTAAAAAATACTGCTAGATACTTATTTTTCTACAATGGGGTTGTGTTGACCACTAACACAAGGGGCGGAGCCATTTTTAAGATTGGAAATTTCCTTTGTTCCTTTGTATGTAAATACTATTTGAAAAGATCAAGTGTTAAAATATTAATTTGGGGTGTTTGCGATCGAAGTATACAATAACCTAATTAGGGTTTTATAGTTCTAAAAGCTTTTTAATCGTAGGGTAATAGATTGTTAGTTTAAAGGAAACACTTATTATGCAAAGGATAAGTTTAAATTACTTTTACGTGTTTTTAGAAATATCTACCCTTTTATTAGGGTGTTAAAAGTCTTGGGAAATGTAAATAATGATTATAGAATATTTGGGGTTCTTTGACAATAATGATAATTTTGAATAATGAAAGTAACTAATAAAAATGTGTTATCGTGATACGTAAAAACTATAAAAACATTAATTATTATAAAAGGAAATTCCGTCTTATAATGTATTATCACATTTATAATAGAATATTATATTTGATCGTGGTTGGATCACAACAATTTTTGTGTAATAGTGATAATAATATATAAAAATCAAATACGAAACTTATTTACACTTAGTTCCACTTTTTAGTCCTACACTTTTCTACTCTGTCCTACACTGTACTTGATAACAAAGAGACCTATTGTCGTATATACCGGAAAAATGTTTTTGATTGTATAAAGTTTATTGCTTGGCAATTTCGTGAATGACATTTACAACACAATCACGAGCCGTCGGTTGCGAGTGGTTTTGTAAAAAATGTCTAAACGAAATTGCCATAAAAGCAATAAATTTATAATAAAACAAGAAAAATATTTTGCCTAGAATTTTTTTTACGAATAATATTGGACAAGACTATTTTACGAGAAAACGAAGCAAATTTTGTATAGAAACACAGTGTTTATGTCCAGTCTGACAAGTTTTGATATTTTTGTTTAAATTAAAAAAATTGTCGCATGTTGATTATGTACAGGTAGTAGAAAATAGGTCGTTTCTACGGCATTTTTCCAGTGTAAAACAGTCCGGGTAAATCTCTAATTCACCGTTAAATGATTTTGGAAGGACATGAATCGAGGTAAAACCTTTTGCATTTTTTGGAACAGAATAACTACAAAGTGTCGGAAAGGGATATTGGATCCAAGAGGAGGCGTTTTTACCCCATTTTTTCACCCTTTTTACCCTCCAACATAAAATTAAAAAAAACGTTTCTTTTTTCATTTTTAATGGTTAATATAGGTTTTTTGGGACACGAATTTAAATATAATATTAGAAATTACATTTAAGGGCATTGAAGTGCTAACTTAAGCCTTTTTACCCCCGCACCCCTAAAATATACATTTCGCAAAAAAATCCCATTTTCGATGGTACATGTAGGTTTTTTGGCCACTGAATTCAAAAATAATTAAAGAAATTACATTTGTGGGCTTAAAACGGCTAGGGTCACCTTTTTTACCCCCTACATCCCTAAAACATACATTTCCCTAAAAGAAAAATCCCATTTTTAATGGTACATAAAGGTTTTTTGGGCCACTGAATTTAAATATAATATCAGAAATTACATTTTAGGGCTTGAAAGGGCTAAATTCGCCCTTTTTTACCCCCATACCCATAAAACATATATTTCGCTAAAAAAATCCTTATTTTTAATGGTACATATAGGTTTTTTGGGCAACTTAATTCGAATATGATATTAGAAATTACATTTGAGGGCTTAGACGGGCTCAATTTTCCCTTTTTTTACCTCCTACACTCCTAAAACATACATTTAGGTTTTCGATAAGAAATTAAGAAATAAAAAAAAATGGCTTTTTAAAATTTCTTAAAATTCGTATATTACAGGATATTTAATCCAACCCCTCGTATTTTGTTTTTGACTTGCATTGCTTTGCTTTCACTTTTCTTGGCCTCCGTCGGTGAACGTTCAGCCAGGTCTCCCCTTTCCAGACACACGTTGTTATCAACGTGAGCTTTCCCAGGCTTTGTAGATGGAACTTCTGGACCAGAAATTCCGAACTTTTCAAAAAAACATAAATACTTGACAAAAAAAAAATTATCGATGCCGGGCACAAACAATGGCGGTCCGACCAGAGACTGCTTCCGTTATCACGCATAACCGTTTTCTGTCAGTACTGCCCCTCCCTGCTGAGCGCGCAACCATCTTCCGCCATTAGGAAAATCCCTCGTGCGTGGGGCCCTCAGAAAGGAACAGGTATAGGAATCTTCGTTCACAGCGCTTAGCCCCAGAAGAAGGACTCCATCGTTTGGCTTGAGTTTCTCCTGATCCCCCATGGCAAAAACTGTGATACAGCGCCTTCAGCCTGCCGGAAAAATATGTAGTTTTTTATCGCGAGCACTTCACTGATCGGAGGTCAAAAAGCGTTTGTTGTTTTTGACTTAAGATTTGAATTTAACGATCCAATTAACCTACATCATCCCTTCAAATTTAAAAAAACGGTAATTTTAGAAAAAATAATGTCTTTAGGGTTAAAAAAAATAAAATAGGGGTAAACTAATCAATACTAACCAAAATTAACCCCTCTTATTATTATTCCTGGTATTAAATTTAAATTCAGTGGCCCAAAAAATTGTAAATTTAGCCCTTTTAAGCCCTCAAACGTAATTTCTAATATCTTATTCTAATTCAGTGGCCCAAAAAATTTATATGTACCATTAAAAATGGGGAAAAAACTTAACGAATCTAAGTTTAAGGGGTATAAAAAAGGGTGTATTCGGCCCTTCTAAGCTCTTAAATGTATTTTTTAATATTATATTCGAATTCAGTGGCCCGAAAACCTATATTAACTGTTAAAAATGGAAAAAAAGTTTTTTAAATAATCTAATGGGGTAAAAAACAACCCCTTTCGTAGGATCCAATACTCCTTTTCGAAACTTTGTAGTTAATTTGTTTCTAAAAAAATGCAAAAGGTTTCATCCTGATTTATGTTCTTCCAAAATCATTTCTAGATTTGATTTCATTACTAGTATTATCCAGTGAAATAGAGAAGAACGTAAAACAAAACGGGCAACTGAGACTCATTTGCAACATTTTTTGATTGCGACATTTTTTAGTTGACACTGGAAAATTAACCTCCTGATAAAGCAGCGTTTGTGGACTATCACAAAAAAAAGTTTAAAAAACTGGGCTTTACTTAATTTCTGGCTCACTGGTGTAGTTGAAAAACAGGATAGTAAAAAAAGGTCTATACTATATAAGAGTTCAAATACCTTGATAAAGGACTCCTTTTAAAATTTAAGAAAGTTTTTACGGTAACGATGCATACGTGCCCATTTTACTTTAATAATAAAGATATAAACGTGATCTTGGAATAATAAAAAAGGGTCTTGTCGAAACGGCCCGGCCCATTTGCAAAGAACGTGCTAAAGCGAAAAATGACTTTCTAAAATTTTATTACATGTTAACAATTAGGTTATTTTATAAACCATCTTCCATGCCAGTGGCGGCTCGTGATTTGTCTTAACATACAAGAGCAAAAAAAAACATACATCATACACACCATTTAGATAGTTAATATCCAATTTCATGCTTGATTTAACAATTAGATAAAAATATTAAAAATGGTGTATAATAGTTGTTGTGTAGTTTAATGTAAGAATACTGGCAGAAATAGTAACTGCAAATTTTATACATTTCCAACTGCTAGTTGAAAATTAGAAAAAAGGAAAAAATGGCGCAGGCAAAAGGTGTTGAATCCATATTTCCCGCTTAGCAGAACTTTTTTTAGGTTTTGGGCTTAGCCAAACAACTTTCGATCTTGACGTAACAAGAAAAAAAAACTTACTCGTTTCTTGTCGTGTACCGTTTGTTCCTGTCTTTTCCTGAGGTGTTTTAATAATGTGAATTTTAAAAAGAAAAAGGTTCTTTTTAATAGAGTAAGTAATCAAGGACTGTTTGCAGAACCAACATTAGTGCCCGTGTAGTCTTTTGTGATTGCGAATAGAGAAAATGGCTATAAAGCTTTCAAGTAAGTAAAGTATACAGGGTGTCAAAAAAGTCTGGAATATTGCTAATATCTTCCAAGCCGCTCGTAATTTTTCGACGAAAATTTAGCTGGCAACACAATTTTAAAAAAAGCGTCAGATAAATGTAATTTCACTTTCCAAAGTATACAGGGAAAGCCAAAAAGTAGTATCAACTTAGGTTTTTTAAATGGAAATCCCTGTATATTTTGATGTATTCTAATAGATCTTTTCAAGCCAATTTCAACGGTATACAGTTTTATTTGTTTATCTGTCAAACTGATCGAATTATACGATTTAAAATTTTTCGAATAAGCTATAATTTCTACAAAGCACTTGACAGCTAATTTTAAATAGGAACATAAAAACAAAGTAAATTATGTAGATGTTTCAACTTTAACAGGTTTTATTTCTTTAAAACGACAAGTTTTAATAAACGACCAAAACATAATTCCAAACTGAAATTTTACAAACGGGAACACGTCTTGCAGTAACAATTAGATTACACTACTTTATCAAATGTTCAAATTGTCTGCCATTTAGCTAACAATGTATATCCAAGCCTGTCCCTAAATTCTCGTAACAGGTTATCAAAAGTATTCCAACGAATCTCACGCATTTGATTTCTAATTTTTATTTTTAAGTGATCAATGTTTTCCGGCCTATCTTTATAAACTTTATTTTTTAAATCCCCCCACAAATAAAAGTCCAAAGGATTTAAATCCGGAGACCTGGCAGGCCATTCAATAGCGCCCCTTCTCCCTATCCACCGATTTGGAAATTCTCGGTTCAGGAACTGACGCACCTGCAAACCAAAATGTGCGGGAGCACCATCTTGTTGGAACCAAATGTCTCTTCTATTTGGATATAGGATTTCTAACTGTGGAATTACATGTTCACGCAATAATTCCAAATAAAGTTCTGATGTAAGATTTCCCGCAATAAAAAATGGTCCGATAATATTATGACCTATGATACCTGCCCAGACATTCACTTTTTGTGGTCTTTGCGTGTGTGCTTCGGCCATCCATCGGGGATTGACTGCAGACCAATATCTACAGTTATGTCTGTTGACAATACCATGAAGCATAAACGCAGCTTCATCAGAAAAGAGAATATTTTGAGAAAAATTATGCTCAGCATTGCACCTCTCCATCATAATTTCGCAGAACTCTGCACGTCTATCGAAATCATCCTCTGTAAGTTCCTGAACCAAATGAATCTTAAACGGACGAATTTTTTCACTTCTAAATAAATTTTTGACAGACTGGTAAGTAACATTATGATCCAGTCCATATTGGCGAAGCGATTGAGTGGGATTCTCTTGAACATGTAGTAAAATATCTATTGCCGTATCACCACCAGTAGCTGTTTTCGGTCGGCCTGATTTGGGTCTGTGATTTACACTTCCTGTTTCGTTAAATTTCTTAAGCAATTTACTTACAAACGATTGAGTAATTGCGGGTCGATTCGGATAAATATGATTAAATAAATCACACACTTCTGCTTGTGATCTCTTGCGATCACCGTATCCAATTATCATAGGTATCTCAATTTTCTCTTTTTCAGTTAAAGCCATCGTTCTACTAATTAAAATGACTACTGTTGTAATTAGAAATTTGACACAAAATGTCATTTAAGTCAACTGACATTAACAGATAAGTACCTGTATAGGCCGGAAAACATTGATCACTTAAAAATCAAAATTAGAAATCAAATGCGTGATCAGTTTGACAGATAAACACATAAAACTGTATACCATTGAAATTGGCTTGAAATGATCTATTCGAATACATAAAAATATACAGGGGTTTCCATTTAAAAAATCTAAGTTGATACTACTTTTTGGCTTTCCCTGTATACTTTGGAAAGTGAAATTACATTTATCTGACGCCTTTTTTAAAATTGTGTTGCCAGCTAAATTTTCGTCGAAAAATTAAGAGCGACTTGGAAGATATTTGCAATATTCCAGACTTTTTTAACACCCTGTATATTAGTGTTAAGTATATAGAAAAAGCACTAGACTTGTAAGTTTGTTAGGTGATTTTTTACTACTCGGGCCAATTGCCGATTTCTGTCGGAGCCAGCTAGTTTTTGAGTTATGATGCCCCACTGACAAAACCTCGAAATTCCTTAAAAATTCCAAAATTCCGCCAATTTTTACCTAGGAGATTTAATCAGATCTTTTCTTTAAAATCGTTAATTCACTTTTCATATGGCACTTTACTTTTACAGTGCTGACCAGGTTTAATTTTTTAATAAAAGCCTATTCTTTTTTTGTCAGCAATAAACTTTTCAATCACTTTATAAAAGATCAAAATGTCACTTATCATAACTTTTTTATTAGGGATTATTGCAAGAGAATTTACTCTTAATTTTCTCATACTATTTCCCAAAATACCTTTGATTTATTTAAAGTTTAAACTGTTATTTTTATGCCAAGGGCGTAAAATAACACTTTTACGTTCGGTGCTGACACTTGTTGCTCGACTGTGCGAGGCAATAATTAGCTAAAGGGGTAAAAAAAGCATTTTGTACAGTAATGCACTACATTAAAAACCTTAAAATTATACAGTAATAGACCATTTTACAGCTTAGCAACCATTACTTTATAAAAACACAATTTAACAAGGAATAAATACGTTTATTTTAAATAGTGCTTACTCATCAGAAATTCCAGACTTGCCTTCAACTATTAAACTCTTTCCAGCAACCGCAAGAAAATCTCTCGAAACCGCCCAAAAGATCTAAGAAAATCGGTCGCGAATGTGACGTTTGGATAATCAAATGCGGAATAAATGACAACTTCTTCATTTCCATAGCAATGTATGCAAAAAACTGTATCCCAGATAAGTGGTTTTTTATGTGATGGAAGACATTTTTTTAAAATTAAATATCTATAAAATGCGAAATAGTTATTTACCTAACAAGTGCGGAAAGTGATACTTTTCCGCAGGCGACAGCAGTAAGCCGTCAAGGGTGGAAAAGACACAAAGCATTAGACAATATTTATTTTTACCATTACTACTTATTATTATTAACAACATTAATCGTAAAAGAACAGTTGGTAGCATTTTGCAAATGAATCGCAGAGGCAAGTTGTTGTGGGTAAGTTGCGGAGTTGGAGATTGCCGTTGAGTTGCAATTGAACCGGTCGTCGTTCCAGGTAACAGAGATACATTTTGCTTGCTAGAAGACGGTGCTATGGGCCTTGAGTGCGTTTTGCTGTGTTCAAAGGTAGATTAATTTTGGGATAATATTTTGTTTGATAAGTCCTTCTTAAAACTTGTAGAGCTTTCTAGGTAGCCTTCTGCAACAGATCCAAGTCTTTTAATATCCGTTATGCCTTCACCAGAATTAGCTAACATTGTAGCTGAGGAACGGCAAAAGCAATGTCCGTGTAAAGTTCTGGGTTTGGAAGACGTAAATAGGCAGCAATTTCAGAGGGCATCTTGCCAAAAGTATTTATTCCTATGCACTGGACAGTACAAGCCAATTTTTTGTAATTGACAAAAAATCTTCTGTGTGGTGTTTCGGGCTTTCGTAAACTTGAAAACTTTTCATACAAAGCTAGAAATTTTCCATTTTCAATTTCCTCGGAAATGACAAAACTTCGGCTAGAATGGTTTTTGGAGTCTGAAATATTTACAAATTAAAGATTCTCCTTATCGTCAATATCATCAATGCTAATTTTCATCAATTCTTCTTGACGACACGCACCAGCTAGTCCGAAAATTGTAGCTACCTCCATCGCTAGATAGACATCATTTGAAGCATCATTAATAAATTTTGCTATTTCATCTTTCGAGAAAATTTTGGCCTTCTTGGGTCTAAATCCCACATTTTGATTCTTCAAAAATGATGTAACTTTGAAATATTTGCTTAAATCCATGTTCTTTTCGATCTTAATGACACTTTTTAACATGGAATACCTTGACCATAAGGTATTAGGTTTACATGTTTTAGCAAGTTCCGCGAAATATGCCATAAAAACTTCTTCTTTCAAACTTGATTTTTTTCTCGCCACACCAGCTTGTAAATGCTGTACATTCTTTCTCGTACCTGTGCCTCGACTTGGACGGCAACAAATCCAAATTTGCTATTTCGACTGCTTTGAGAATGGATTCAGGTAATTCGTCGTCAAAAGACTCTATGGGAAACGTTTTTTATTCAAAATCAACGATACTGATCAGAATGTACTAAAGATACTTTTAATTATCGATGACTTTTAATGACTTTGATCTTTTTTAATATGGACACTGGCACCGGTCAAAACTAAAAATCTGACAAGCAAGTTTAATACATACCAGGATGTTTAAAAAAATGTTTTTAAA
>JAHBCN010003655.1:52500-72546 GCA_019359885.1 Listronotus oregonensis | reverse complement strand
TGTAGGTTAAAGGCAAATTTTAGGTGTTTAATATGAATCAGATTTTTTCATCTTAGTTTGGAGTTTGTCAAGGTATTTTCGTCTGTGTTATATTGGACATCCAAAAGACCTAACCTAAAGTATTGATATTAGTAGGTACCTGTACCCTATACGATTGACTAAATAAAAGAAAAAATGTTTTTTAAAAGCATCACATTTTACACCATTTCTAAATATCCAGTTATTTAAAGTGTTAAATATTATCTTTTGTTATTAAACTATTTAAATTTTGGTTTAAGAATATTGAAAAATTAAAAAAACTTTTTTAATAAGTAAAGAAAAATTATAACAGAAATAATATACTACCGATAAATACATTTTTACTACAATAACACCAAAAACCAAACACCAGAATTTAAAAAAACATTTAATTAAAACCAAAAATGGCTGAACAAAATTGTGAAGATATTAAAAAATATAAATTAAAAAGGTATAACGTGCCTATCCTTTTGTAACCTCAATAATTGCGCGTATATCATATTCATCAGAAAGAATGTATATTAATTTCCAATTCACATACCGATCGAAAGAATATTGTACCTATACGGTAAAAAAATGTTGAAATATCTTTCAAACTACATGCCCAATTAAAAAAAAAAACATCATTTAACTACGTTTGAAATTAATGTGAATATGTTGCCTTTTTTTAAAAAACAGTGACACGAAGATCATTCTATTTATAGGTTTAATGACGATACTATCATCACTTTAAGTTTAACAACAAGCATATGGTAATGAAGATATTCTTTTCACGGGACTTTAAAATAATAATATTACGTGAAGCGTTTATACTCCAAGCATTATAGCAAAATAAAAGGTCATTTTTGTAATTAATGTTAAAAGATATCTGACTGCGCCATGACTTCCGAAATAACCTGTAGATCACTAAAATCAAAAATCCAACCAATTTTTTTTCAGGTAATTATTTTAAACAATAATTATTAAAAAAAGGCCCTTATTTCGTTTTTTTTTAAATATAACAGAAAGTACTGGCTATATATAAACCTACAAAATGGTTTTTGAAAAATTCCGATTATTCACACATTAATAGTTTTTATTCAATCGCACTATAAACAAATTACGCCCTTATCTTGCAAGTGCCGTGAATATAAGGCAAATGGTCCGATTTTAATTTTTAAAACGGCTTTTTAAAAGTTGAGATAAAAAAGCTACAAATTTATATATCTCACATTCTTATATGTATAAGTTTAAAGAACATTCTTAAAATGCTTATGAACCTAGCGCGTTGAGCGAAAATTCGCGACCGTGACGTACTGAGTCGACCGTGACGTATTGAGTCGACCGTGGAGGGGGCACCGCGCCCGATGCCCACAGCCCGTCTCTCGATTCTCCTTCGCTGCTGGATGCCCCCTCCACGGTTGACTCAGTACGTCACGGTCGCGAATTTTCGCTCGACGCCGCTAGGATCACAAGAATGTTTAAAAATGTTCTTCAAACTTATATGAAAATGTGAGATATACAATTTATAGCTTTTAATTTTAGCTTTAAAAAGCCGTTTTAAAAATTCAAATGTGACCATTTGCCTAATATTCACGGCACTTGCATGATAAGGGCCTAATTTGTTTATAGTGCAATTGAATAAAAACTATTAATGCGACATTTTTTTTTCGGCAGCTCAAAGTATATGTTATTGACTATCATTTCTTAAAAAATCAGCTCTTGATATTAAAAATTAACGGAGATACGAATTTTTGAAAAAAGGTTTGTTTTAAGCGTTTTCCGGCTTTTCTCGGTGAATAATGGTCGGATCGGTATTTTTCAAAAACCATTTTGTAGGTTTTTAAATTCTTTACAAACGGTCTTTTATGAGTAAAGTGATATAACCAGTACTTTTTGTTATATTAAAAAAAAAACGAAAAAAGGCCTTTTTTTAATTATTATTGTTTAAAAAAATTACCTGAAAAAAAATTGGTTGAATTTTTGATTTTAGTAATCTATAGGTTATTCCAGAAGTCATGGCGCTGTCAGATATTTGTTAACATTAATTACAAATAAAAAATCTATAATGATTGGCCTATTAGGGAGAAGAGGTGGTCGAGTCGAATCTCACCTAACCTCACGTGGGGAGAGGAGAATCTCGGCAAATAATACTACTAAAAAACTGGTTTAAAAGTAAAACATAATTCTCCACTAAAATATGGCTAATCCTACACAAGCTAATACAGCAAGCTTATCTTACACAATGATATTAAATCATTGTGATTTAGCCTACGTTCTAAGTAGTTTTAAATACCAGTATTAACTAGTTGTGAATAAAAATAATTAAGCAAATTATGTTTTTTTTATTTAATAAATCCAACGCATCTACAGATTAACGTATTTACACTAAAAATACGCATTTTGGAAAATCTTAAGATTCTGGTGGGGTGGGGGTTAGGCCAACTCTCAAGATATCTCACCAAGGGAGAAGGGGGTCAAAAAATTGCCAAAATCGCTCCACGTAATAATTGGACGATTTCTGTCCAGTTTATTTATTATATAAAATTCTGCCAATACTTATACTCTGCTTATGAGGGAATACTCTACATGTATCCCAAGGTAGATTATTTGCAATAATTTACCTTTGTCTGGGAATAAGCGTCTCCCACAAATTTCACAATTCCCAATTCTATCCAATGGGCAGCCGTTCGCTTTTATTTATAATCCCCAAAACTTCTGTTTTCTGCCCACCGGGTTGTAGAGGATCTGATAGAGGTGTCTAAACTCAAATAAAAAATATTAACGTTAAATAAAAATCAAGTAATTTAAGAGAGTTTTTAAACTGATAAATAAACAAACAAAATCAAAATATTCAAAAAATACATTTTTTTGACTGTTATGAAAGATTATATTATGCAGTTTATTTTATGCTTTTTTTGTGTAAATTAAAAAAGCAAAGAATAAAAAGTGTCTCCTTGTGTATATTACGAGGTTGCATATAAAATGAATGCACACTAAAAAGAAAACGTAGTCCTGAAGCACTTCTTCATGTTTCATTAGGGTACAACAACACACTGTATGTATGATCATCTAAGGTGGACTTAGCAAGGCCATATTTGTAACTTTCCATATATTTAAATAAGATCAATAGTGCTTTTGTTTATATTTTCCTGTAGATCCTGAAGGACTCTTATGAAAATGATTTGAACTGAAAGAAAAGAGATTCGATATAGAAATAGCATTTTGCTAATGACACACCAAATTTATTACTTTGTTTTTTAAAGCGTTCACATCATTTTTTTTTGTTGTTTTAATAAAAAAAACGTTTTTATTTTTAGGAACAGCAGAATTAATTTAATTCTTATGAGAAATATGCGATTTAAATTAGAAAATAAAAGGTAATAATTCAATACCTAAAATGCCGAAAGACAAAAAGTTAATGTCTGTCAATGTCTACAGTTTAGTGTTGACTACAATAAAATATACCACAAGTGGATTGCCGTGTTAAAACCATCAAAAATGATTGTCAAATTAAGAAACGCATGTAAGTAACCTGACACAAAGGGACAATTATATTATAATCGAAAGTCTTGAAAAATTAAAAAGAATATTCAGGGGCTTACTTTAAAAATAATGACGGCTATAATAAACATCAAAATTATTAAAATTGTTTTGTTAATAATGTTATTATAAAGCATGTTTTATTTGTGAAAATATGTATTTAAAGTTGTATTAAAAGCTAGACATTGACAGAATATTGATGGTTTGTGTTTTTGCATTTTACGTATTTATTGTTACATCTTTTGCTTTCTAATTAAAATAGGATTTTATATAATAAATAAATGAATTTTGTTGTTACTAAAAATAAATACGAACTCCTTTTAGGAAAATCCATCGAAATAAAAACCAATAAATAGGGTGCCAATTAAAAAAATATTAATTTTATGTCTCTTTCGCTTGAATTAATATTGTTGTTTAAGTGTTTTTTTTTTTAATTTTTAAGATGATCTTGTACTATTCCGCCGATAAAAAAAAACTAGAGAAGATTGGAAAATATATCTTAAATTGTATTTTAAAAGTGAAACAAGCTTTTGAACGATTATCCCGAAAATAAGGATCAAAGATTACCAAAAAAATAATAGTATTGTTACGGACTTTAGTTAGTTTTTAGTTAATAGAAATGTAAAAGGTTAGAATTATTTTATTTAGGTTAATAATTTATTAAAAATAGGTAACCTTAGTTTTTCCCCTTTTTTTACGGTCATTGCGGATTATTCTGAGGGCCCCTGAAAACATTTATTTTACCTTTTCTTACATCCTGTAGTAAAAGAATTCTTCCAGCTAATTCTAACTTTCTAGGCTTTTCCTTCTTTTCCACGTTACTATAAAAAGCGCGAGGAAAGTTCGCACTGGCCAGTTTGTTTTGTATGCCAAAAGAGATAAAAGTTGACAGACAGTTAAAAAAGGTTAAACATTGTCATTATTTCGTTACGTAAAAGTGTTACCATAAAACGTTTGTAAACCAGATATCCAATAAAAAGGTGTAAAACCAGGATCCGTGATTTATACGGGGTGTCACGGAACATTTGGTGTCCCGAAATTTGGGGTGAGGACCTACAAGAAAGCGAAAGTGATTAAGAATATTTGAATGCCTGTTGGGACCAGACAGCAAACAGCAGCTATGGAAAAAATTAATGCACTGATGAAGCAAATGATGGAAGACAAGAAGACCAGTCAAGAAGATCTGAAGAAAGAAATGAAGACCAGCCAAGAATCCATGAAAGAAATGAAGGGAGCCAAGAATCCATAAAAAAAAGACCTAAAAGGAAGAAATGAAGAGAAGTCAAGAAGAAATGAAGAGAAGTCAAGAAAAAAATGAAGAAATCAAGGAAATGAAAAGTCGAAGAAATGAAGAGCCAAATTCAAATTATCAAAAGAAAACACGACAGCAAATAGAGAAAATCCAAAAACATTAAAAGAAGCCAAGCAGAGATGAAACAAGAACTGAAAGAAAGATGGGTAAAGAAACCCGAGAAAACCTAAAAAGGGGAATTTTATCAAAAAACCAAGATGAGATGAGAAAAAAAAATGTTACTTGAGGTAAAACTTTCCAAAGAAATGTAAAAGAGGAAATAGAAGTAATACAGCACACCGTACAGACAGTTGAAAGTCATGTTCAGCAACCAAATACAACAGGAAATTCCCATTTACAACGACAAATTCAAAAAACTAGCTAGTACAGGCGTCGTCTTAGAAAGTGGTACCGCAACAACTATTATGAAACCACCAACTTTTGATGGCAAGATACCGTGGGTTACATATCTTCGACAGTTTGAAGCTGCTGCCGATGGAAACAATTGGAGTTTACCAGAAAAGGCACGAGCTCTAGTACTTGCTCTTTCGAGGTGAAGCCATGGAAGTGTTAAGAAATATTCCCGAAGAAAAAACATGTGACTATGAATCCATTGTAAAGTTACTGGAAATGAGATACGGTGAAGCCACTTACAGGAGGTTTATAAAGCTCAGCTTCAAGGATGAAGACAAAGATGCAATGAAAGCCTTCAGGAGTATGAAGCGGATATCGTACGGCTAATTAATTTGACATATCCAGCCTACCCAGAAGAAATTAATCAAGAATTAGCAGTAGGTAGTTTTATTGAAGGCTTACGTGATCCAGATATGAACCAGGCGTTAAGAAGGGCCCTAGACTTAAGAAAATATCCGAAGCTCTTGCCTATGCACTTCAGTTTGAAACAGCTAAACAAACATCCAGAGGTCAGACAAGAGTTCGAAGGATGAACTTTGTTCCGGAACATGAAAATTCAAATAATGATTTTGCAAGAGTGATGAAGGAGTTCAAGAGATATTCCTTAAAAAACAAACAGAAAGAGACAGCACTATGACATTTAGACGAAGAAATAACATCTGTTGCTGGAAGTGGGTAAAGAGGGGCATGTCCAAATAAATTGTCCGTTTAATGTCCCTGCCAGTAGTTCGGAAAACCCCCCAGAAGCCAGCTGTAAGGGGCGAAAGCTGGCTAGGTGCCAAGCCCCATCAACGACAATAAAAAGAGTATCCCGGCTGCAAAACAACGACTCCAGCTTGGTAGTACCTGGAAATATATGCGGTCGGAAGTGAAATGGTATTAGATACTGGTTCCAACATACTATTGTAAGGCCGAAAATCTTTAGCCCATTGCAAAATATTTCGTCCAGAGAAAAATTATATTTTGGAAACTGCCAATGGAGAAGTTATACCAATTAAAGGCATACATGAAGCAAGAATAACCTTGGGGACAACAACTTTTATACACGTTGTGTTTGTTGCTGACATAATGGACGAAGTTATCCTTGGTCTTGACATTATGGAACATCAGAAGTTTGTACTTGACCTTCCACAACGAATACTGCGAACTAGTAATGAAGAGATTGTAATGAGATTTCCACGGAGCAATGAAGTATCCATTCGAGAAGTTGTACTTACAGAAGATGTCATATTACCCCCAAATTCAGAAGCCATAATCCAAGCAAGCTGTGAAGACTTAGAAGAAGGTGAAATCCTATTAGTTGAACCAATTGAAAATAATCCACTATACGCTAAAGGAATTCTACCCGCAAGAACGTTTCTTTAAAATCCGAATAATCCATTTTTAACTGATCCAAAACAGGTCTTTTTGTCCGCTTGACGTGGATTTAACACTTAATATAACAATCAATTGAAGTTCGTTTCCATAACAACCATAAATAAAAACGGCTATGCTCTTAATAAGCAGCTTATTTTTATTTCATGGATCTGCAAAGTGACAAATGGGACTAGAAAAGTGACAATCAGCCCGGCAAAAGTATTTTTTCGGTCCTTGATAACCACTTTCCGGTGTAGCCCGGAAAAAAGTTACTTTCTGGTCAAAAAATTCTCCAGAAAATGGGTATTTTCCGATCGGTCGAAAAAAATATCTATTCATGCCTAGGCAGGCATATGCACTGCCGTCCGGATAAAAAGTAAAAGTACAGAAATGTAACACTTTTAAGATTTTAATATGTCTGCATTGTCAACATTTGAAAATAAACTACAGTAGACTCTCGATGTAGTGAAAACAGCTTATAGTGAACTACTCCAAATAGTGAACAGCAAAATATTTACATTATGTATTCTATACAACGAACAACTAGCCGCTCGAAATAGCGAACCTATAATTTTTCAAAAGTTAAGACAAGAAAACAATTGTAACACGTTTATTTGTTTTCTGTTTTGTTATTTGGCATTAGTTGTACATTGTAACAAGAGTTTATAGGTATTGGTGCTATTAATTAGGCATAAATATGGCTAGAATTTATTTGAAACTAAGCGAAAAGTGGCTGAAATAGTCGAACAGTAAAAAAAAAGAATCGGAGTGACGGTTTTAGCAAAAAATACGGTGTGGCTAAGTCGACTATTTGTGCAATTTGAAACAAGAAAGACAGCATTTTGAATAAAATCAGCAACACCTTCGAGGGACCAGAAAAATTAAAACTTTAAGGTCATCTGAATGCTCTTAAATGGAAAAGGCTCTATAAAAATGGTTAGTAAAGCAAAGAGAAAAACATATTTCTGTCACTGCTTTATTGATTTAAGAAAAAGCCAAAAGTTTACATAACGAATACAAAGAAACTCCATCTTATAATGCATGTAGCGGATGGTTGCAGAGATACAAAAAACGTTTATAAATTCAATATTTAAAAATCTCCGAAGAAAAACTGTCATCTGCAACTGAGTTGGTCAATCCATCCAAACAAACATTGCTTTAAAAAATAAATCAACTTCAGCTATCAAAGCAACAGACGCAGACGGAAGAAAATCAAAAAAGAGTAGACTATTTCAGTCTGCTCGTTTTACACAACTTAATCAAATGGGGTTGACCAAACAATATAAACCAACGAAAATAACAATATTTTCTGAAAAAAACTTTAAACTGATGTTAGTGTGTTAAAAAACATATATTTTTTTTGTGAATAAGGTCTATAAAGTTCTGTTTATTTTGAGAAACAATGTTGTTTTATTAAAATGTTGCAACAGTGAACCAATTAAAATAGTGAACTGGGCGTGCATTAATTAGTTCACTATATCGAGAGTCTACTGTATTTTATTTAAAAAAGCAACACAACAGCAACTAACCACTAAAATTAAACAATTGTTTTTTAAACCTAATTAAATCTCCAAAACGCAACGAAAGATAAGGCTAAAAGAATTTTAGTTAATAAAAACATATCTTTAATTTAAGTTAGTTACTTTAATGCACAAAAATGCTAGAACAAAATCCCAATTTCCATCTCAACAGCACAAAAATATCTAAATGATTAAATGCCGGAGCGATTAGCCTTTTAAAAATTTAAGAATTTCAGGCAGTATCTTACTTTTCTCACATCTCTCCACATTTTAGATTTGTTTTGGATGAAATATGGGTGTTTTTGTGAAAAATTATTATTTACTAGCTACAAAATAAAAAATGGTATACATAAATATGAAAAACATCGTTGTTTATTATTGTTTTATTTCACTTTAAAGGTATAAAAGATTATATTTAATTTTATTTTTACGATATAAATATCATTAAACTACCAATAAAAAAAGGAGCTATTACAGAAAGTAAGGCTTCACACCTATAAACCAAGTGGTTTTTTCTTGAGATCTAGTACTTTTTTAATTTTTACAAGTTAAATACGGAGATTACCATTTTTCTAGGGCAAAATAGCTATAAGCTATTATTTTTTACATTTATTAGATTTTAAATTATAACTATCTATTTCATACTGCTAAAAACTGTAAAGTGTAGAGACACTAAAAGCTCTCTTCTTCGAGAATATAGAAACAGAAATTAATTAAGATTTAATATTCATATTAGGTTTTCACATTGTATTCCTTTAAGTTTATCTTTCTTTTAATTTAACAGAATTTTCAAAAAACCTATTTTATTATTTAAGCCCAAACTTTAATATCTCCAGAACTGTTTTTAATTTTTGTTATGTTACTATTTTTAACTGTATACTATATTGTTGAATCTGTAATGCAAAGTAGAATTTTTGGGGTAACCCGTTTTAAGAAAATAGTAGGCTTTTGAAATACAACTAAATGATATATTTGCCAGATTTAACCTTTAACCTTAGCTTTGTATAAATTGTTTATTAAAACTGGAAGACATAATTCCACCATTAACAATTTTGTAAAATAAGGGCCAAGTTCCTATCCAAATATCTCGACGTCTTAAGGCACTCAGATCTAAAATTAGACCAAGTTGTGTACAAAATTTTGTTTCACTCTTTTTTAACTTAACTTAAGTTTTTCACCGATTTGTCATTATTAACGTTTTTTTTTTATATATAAATACGGACAGTGTTTCTTAGTAATACAGACATTCGATATTTTTCCTTTAATTGTGTCCTGAAACCTGCTTAAATACCAAATTCCAAGTTTTTGCAAAATTCTGAAATACCCCCCAAAAATGAGATATACCGGCCTTATTTTAGGGCTTCCGAGTAAAAACACGTGGTTTTTAGAATTTTTCCTGTGTCTTAAAACCTATTTAAAACCAAATTTTAAGTTTTTGGAAAATTTAAAAATACCTTCTAAAAATGCAATATTACGGCGCTGTTTTAGGGCTTTCCGAGTAAAAATGTGTAGTTTTAGTAGTTTAGATATTTTCCTTTACTTGTGTCCTAAAACCTACATACATACCAAATTTTAAGTTTCTACCCCCGGGAAGTGCCCCATAATTTTGATGAGTCAGTCAGTCAGTCACTCAGTCAGTCAGTCATTCATTCAGTCAGTCAGTAAGTCAGTCAGTCAGTAGTAAAATCGGCGATTGTCAAAATCGAGTATCTTAGAGATCACTTGACATAACTGTCACACCTTTTTCTCACTTATGTGGAAGGAGACCAAAGTTATTATAGGGGGAAAAATAGGTCACAACATTTCGTGTAAAATACACACATTTGTGCAGTAGGCCAATACTTGCCCTTCTGCACAGTCAAAAGTACCGGGTGTTACTCGAAAAGTACACTCATGGACAAAAATATCAAATAATCTTAAAATTTGCCATAAGACGCAATGCTTATTGTCTGTACCAAAAATATTTACATTACCTCCTAGAAATTATCAATACTAGGTGACTAAAATGTAAAGTGTTAAAAAAGGACAATCTCACAGATTTTTATTATTAAACATTTGTTGTGTCACGGATAAACCCCACAGAGTGTAGAAAGTTTTTAAGAAAAGGAATGCCATAGTGAAAAAATGGCGGTTATTGATTTAAAAATGTGCGGGTTAATCAATAACCCAACAAATGATACACAACTGTGAGATTGTCCTTTTAATACTTAACATTTTACTCACTTCGTTTGATGATTTCCAAGTGGTACTATAAATATGTTTGGTACAGATAATTAGCATTGCGTCCTATGGCCAATTTCAAGAATATTCGATATTTTTGTCCATGAGTATATTTATTGTACAATGTTGGAAAAAAAATATTTTTTTAAGTAAATAGATACAAATTATTTTTAAGTTTCTAAAACTACCGCCAGATGGCGCAACGGTAAATTAAAAAACCTATTTTTTCTCCAAAGTTAGCTAGTATTAGACACAATTTTGATAACATCAACAAAAACTCTAACCAATTCTGCATCAGTTTGGTGAAGAACTTTTTGTCGTATTTCCAGTAATAAGGGTGGGGGAAGATGATAAATAATGCAACTTCAAATAGCTCTATCTCCCACATATTTTATCGAAGGTGGTTCAAGTGTGTACTCGTTTGAAAGAAAATTTAACATCGTCCATTTCGGTGTCGGCTAGTTTATTAACTAGAGGGTGTTGTTTAAAAAAAACTCATTTTTTCGAAATTTTTTCGAAAAAGTTAAATACGACGATATGATTTTTTATTATATATTTAGAAAAAAAAACCTATACTTAGGAGAAAACCGCGTTTTGATATCTACATTTGTTTTCGAGTTATTTCAAAGTAACCTGCTTTTTAAAAGATTAATAATATTAACAATTATTCGAAACAGTCTTTGTGACAGAGTAAAAGAAAAAAAAAAGTGAAAAAAAAACTGAAAACTGTTTTAAGTTTTTTATTGTATCCAATAGAGAACAGAAATGAACAATGAAAATCATGAAAATGCCGCGATTGGAGCATTTATTAACTCTAATTTAAATATTAGTCAAGTAGGCTTGGAAATAAAAACAAAAAGAAAAGATTGGAAAGAAGGGAACAGTTGTCAGTACCAAATCAATTTAAAATAGGTGTTGCCTTATCAGGATCTAATCTGCATAAAAAATTAGAATTCCACATGAAGTCGCATATAACATGCTAGCACTTTTTTATTTAAAATTGAAGTATAACTGACAGCTGTCAACTTAAGTAAGTCATGTCGTTTTCCAATCTTTTTTTCTTGTTATTACTTGACTCATGACTCATATTTAAATTAGAATTAGTAAATTATAATTTTGATTGTTTATTCTGTTCTATAGGGTATACACTACAAACTTTAAAATAGTTTCCAGCAGTTTCTTTTTTTTTACAGTTATTATTCTTTTACTCTGTCACAAAGACTCTTTTGATAATTGCTTCTATTATTTATCATGAAAAACAGGTTACTTTGAAATATCTCAAAAACAAATGCAGATATCAAAACGCGATTTTTGCCAAAGTATAGATATTTTTTCTCTCTTCCAAATCTATTATACAAAATATATCGTCGAGTTTAACTTTCTGGAGAATATCTCGAAAAACTGAGTTTTTCTTAAAAAACGCGATCTAGTTGCTGAACTACAAACTAGTCGACACCCAAAAAAAAAAGACTACGTTTAAAAGAGCTTTAAATTTTCTTTCAAACGAGTATCCACTTAAATTACTTTTGATAAAAGATGTAGGAGATAGAGCTATTTGAAAGTTGCATTATTTATCATCTTTCCCTATCCTTATTATTGGAAATATGACAAAACGTCCTGAACCAAACTGATGCAGAATTGATTAGAATTTTTCCTGATGTTCTTAAATTATACCCTCGATTATACCTAATACTAGGTAATTTTTCAGATAAAAAAAAAGAAAAAAGAAACTTAAAAATAATTTCCAGCTATTTTTTTTTGGCCATTTTTACAAAACATATTTTTTCCCTAAGGTTGATACATAGTTTCCGAGATACAGCCGGCATCCTTTCTTATTTGGACACCCGGTACATTTATTAGAAAAAGACCATGAAAAATAAAAATCCACCCTCAGAATTGATGTATCACGTGACGTTTAATAATACCCTCAATGAAATTATCATTTTCTTAAATTCAAATTCGGATTTCCAAAATTCAAGATGGCGGCTACAATATGCCGGACCAGTTTTAAATACACTGCCGATTTACGCTAGATTTGATACATAAGAGTTTTAAGGGTCACTGATCACGAATATGGGGATAAGATTTTCAAAATGGCGGATCCAATATAACTAACAAGATTTATAAAAATCCTTTCGTCGTATTGGATCCGCGATATTAAATTTTGCAAATCTGACTTAACCATATATAACATCTCTCTGTTTGATACTTTTTTATTTTTTTGTAGAGTGGTGTAATTTTTCAACTAATTTTATTTTCTATTTTTTTTGCCAGGCCTATCCCCACTAACCGGCGCTCACTCGATTAAAAATTTAAATTTAATTCCCAAATAAAAAGTAAACCTTTCAAACAAGAACTTTGTTTAGTGCCTGTACTGTAAAAGCTATTGTCTGGAAAAAGACTTGGAAACCCGGAAAAAGTAAAATACCCGTCTTGTTAATTATGAAAGAGGACAACCGTACCGGCATTAACTTAAAAGCATCTTTTAATTTAATAAAGTGAGTATAGGAAAACACGGTTTTGTTTTGCAATAGACATGTTTCGTTTGGTTTTGATACACGTAGCCACAAACCGATAACTATATATGTTAATATGCTAAGGAATTTTAAAATATTCTTTTTTTATAAATAAAATTCGTCCAGTTACGGGTTGGGTGATAATGTTTTAAAAAAATATTTGTTTGTTTTACTTTCAGATACTACTGAATAAACTTTACTAATATAAAAGCTTGTACTAAAAAAAATATTGTTAGTTATTTTATTTAAAATGCGTATATAACATTTTTTATAAAACTTACCTAAGAGCATATATTTTGTTTAATACATTTTTTTTTGTTACTCTTCCAGGTTTTGAGATATTTAAATTAATAAAATCGTTAATATCTCAAAAACTAAAAGGGCTACAAAAAAATTATATAAAAAAATGACGTAGTTTTATTAGGTTAATTATTTTAATAATATACCTTTTTTTAGGTAAAAAATATTTAAACCCCAGGATGAGGCGCAGTGAATTGACTATGTTTATAATAAAAAAAATGTTATATGCATATTCCTTATTGGCTTGGGTTTTTTCTCCCTGGACAAATCTTCAACTTTAAATCTTAGCGATAGCATTAATTATTATTATGTATAAAAAACAATTACAAAATTTCTTTCTTAGTAATTTTTTTGGACACTCCATTTAATTAAGTCCTTTGGGAAAAAACAACGAAAAATAAATATCTTTTATAATTGTAACCTAATTATCTTATCCCTTTGGTCTAATCTGGAAAAAAAATATGCGTTAAAATCAAGTAAAAAGGCCTCAGAAATACCCAATCAAGTTAAAGTCCAATAAATATTTGGAAATTTCCCATTTGAAAGAACAATTTAAAGGGAAGAAGTGAAAAAATAAATTTAGGGTAATTTAAAGGGACTTAATGAGGTAGTCCTCTTAGGGGTCTACTTTCGTTTAACAAACAAATAAAGGTTAAAGATAATTAATGGATTAACTTGAGGTTCCCATTATTAATGGATTGTTTAATAATGAATTCAACTTCCTTTATTTTTCCTACTAAATATATTTGATTATAAATGAAAATATGATAAAACAATAGAGATCTGTATTTAAAATTACTTTAATACAAACTCAACGGCGGCTAGTGAAAAAAAAGATATGTGACAAAAAAATGGGGGCCCCGGCAAATGCAAAATTAAAAAACATAACTAAATAAACAAATTTTTGGAATCAATATAACTATGTGCTTTATTTTAACCAACACGAAAAATTTTTTGATTGTGTATTTCATTCAAAATATTAATCAGGGTTCTCCATAATACACTACCCATTTTAATTGCTCGGGAAAAATTTTAAAACAATAAAATTTAACATTTTATTACACCTAATTAAATTCCCCTTTTTTCGGGATTTACTAAACATACGACTTATTCAAACCTTTAAAAATTACGTCTTTTAAAGTAAGTGCCATTAACTTCATTGCACTTTTCAAGATTTGACAAAAATGATTCATGACACGATGAACAAAACCTGATCTATTCACCGAACCTTTTCGGAATTCGGACTTTAGGATTTTAAATGTTTTTTTGGACGAGTTTCAAAAACCTTTGACTTTAAATACCCAAACAAAAAAGTCTGGTGATTAAATTAAAAGGCCCAATTTAAATAAATAGTGAAATGAGTCGGCCATTAAAAAACTTTTGGGCGAGATTCCTTTACTTCTTTATTGACCTTTATGTTTTTCACCCTATTATTGTAAATTAAAATAAACATTAAAATTATTTTTCAAACCTAATGATGCTTTATTAGAAAAATGACCTTTTTACGAAAATAATTTTTTTAGTTTTGTGACGGGCCTACTGAATAAAAATTGTTGATTTAAATCCCAAAGGGCCATAAAAAATTTAAAATAAAAAAACCACTAATTTCTAAAAAACTAAAATATTTTCAAAAACAAAATATACCCTATACCTTAAAACAAAAATTTAAAATTTATTTATAAAAAAAAAAAACAAAAAAAGCACATTTAAAAAAATAAAAAATCTTTTTAAAGAACGAAAACCAGAATTAATGAAAATCTTTAATTTCCTACTTTGGATTACAAAATTGGAATAAATCAAGGTATTGTACACAACCACTTTCTTAAAAATTTGTCATTCCAATTATTTTTTAAATATCCTGCATCAAAAATTTCCCTTTATGATTAAACAAATATTAAGTTCCAAATTAATTTGGCAAATATTGTTTTAGCTCTTCTATCTTTTATAGGTACAGAAAAAAAAAATACATTAAAATTTTACTTCCAAAACTTTTTTCAAATGTTTAGAAATTAAAATTTTAAAAATACAATTTACTGGGAAAATTTTTAAAAAATAAAATAAGGTTTTCATAATTAATTGTGAAATAAATTTTTAGATTTTTTTTTTAATTTATTTTGAACAAAATATCTGCATCCGGGGGAACGCGTGGAAGGGTTAAACTAAAAACAAATCCGGCAAAACACATATATTAAACCCGCTAAAAATAAACAGGATATAGGAATTTTAAAATCTTTTTATAAAAAAATTGGTGGTTTTTTTTTATTTTTTAAAAAAAAAAATTTTTAAAAAATTTTTCCAAAATAAAAACAAATTTTAAAAAATTTTAAAAGGGGGAAAAGTAATACTTTTAATTTAAAAACAAACATTTTTTAAAAAAAAAGCTTAAAGGTTAACTATAAATTTTCTTTAATATAAATTTAAATTAATTAAATTTAAAAAAAATAAAATAATAAATTTTAAAAAATATAATAAATAACTTATCAATAAATAATATATTTAAATATCACGCTTACAAAAAAAATTTTGAATTCAGACAAATTACTGATTTTTTTTTTTTTTAAATAGTTTGCTCAAAAAAAATTTTTACAGTTTTTTGCATTTAAAATTTTCTATTTTCCATTTTTTAAAAGGTTGAAAATGTGTTTAAAAATTGTAAAAAATATTATTTGTACTCCTTGAATGATTCTGAACAATTTTAATTTAATTAAATTTTTCCTGCTGCTTTATGAGTACATAGTACACATTTTGCGTAATACATTTCGAAGGTTTTAAAAGTTTTTGGGGTAACAAAAAATTGCACCCTTTTAAAATTTTTTCGGGCTATGAAAAATTTTGCTGAAAATTTATGGCAAAACCTAATCTTGTTCATTTTTGCCCAAAAATGTGTTTTTTTTTTAATAAAAATTAAGGTTTGGAAACAAATTTCCAGAAAATAAAAACCCAAATCAAAAATTTAAAAAAGGAATCAATAGACCAATTTAAGACAAGCATTTAAAAAAAGGAGCTTAAAGGGTTAACTTTGGGCAAATTTTTTTCCACCCATTAGGAAAATAAACTATTCATTTACTGCTTGGAAACATGCATATTTCAAGCATACTGATTTTCATTTTCCTCTCTAGAGGGAAAACATTTTCCCCCTAGAGGGAAAATAACTAAAAAATTTATGCTTAAATTAAGCTATAAATCGTTTTCAAACTTATTTTAGTCGCCATGAGTTAGAAAAAAAACCACGTAGTCTCGCGTCATAGGACAATTTAATTCTGATCGTTTGTTGTTGATTTAACGATTTAATAAAAAATTTGTTTAATTAAAAAAACACAATTTAAAAATCAAAATATTATGGATTTTAGAGTTTGTAATTTAAAAAAATTTGGTTTTGAGAAACAATTTTTTTAAAAGAAAAACTTCCCTAAGAGGAAAAATATTCCACGGTAAATAGATTGAAATAAAAAAAATAAATTGAGTCAATTTTTTTGTTCTGAAAAATAGTGTACAAACTCGTTAAAAATGAATTTCCCCTATTACTTTAACGTTGTTATAAAACAATGTTTACAACCATTTCCTCTTGTAAAAATGCATTTCACATCTTTGAAAGTTAAAGTTCGTTTTTTGATTTCTACTTTCCTATATTGATGTTTTAAAATGGTATAGTGACAGAACTACGCATTTTATATAATAAAAAATATTCTCAATTTGTTTTGCCCAAATTTTTTCCCCCCCCCCCCCTTTTTTTTTTTTTTTTTTTTTTCTTTTTTGAAAATTCTTTTTTTTTTTACCAAATTCATTTTTTTAAAAAAACCTTTTAAAAATTGTTTTTATTCTATTTTTTCCTTTTTTTTCCATTTTTGCAAACCCCACTTTCAACGCGGTCAGGCCGCCCCTTAAAGTGGTTAAATTTAAGGAAAAAAGGTTAAAATAAAAAAAATATGGTTTTAAAGGGTTTTAAAAAATTTGGATTTTTAAAAATAAGAAATTTAAAAAAAGAAGGGGGAAATAGGAAAAAAGGTTATTTATTTTCAACTTTATATGAAATCCGAAAAAAATTTCCAAAAAATTTTTTTCAATTCGTAATAGCGCCCCAAAAAACCCCGTTACCAAATTTGGTAAAAGGAAGGGGAATTTGAACAATTAAATAATAATAATAATATTCTCGAATTTCTGGTGGAGTAGCAGCAAACTCAAATTCCTCATCTGATAACATTTTTTTTTTGGATTTGCAAAATTAAAACAAATTACTATTCAAATTTAAAGCGTCTATCTTACACTGTATGTATTGACACTTTGACAACTCGTTACCATGACAACGATACAAATTGCAAAGCACGGCCGCCTAATAAAATTATTACCGGATCAATTTTCATAATTTCAATTTAAAATAATAGGAAATGGATAAAGTGGTTGTAAATAAAATGGTATAACTGGTGGAAAGTTTCATTTCTGTCTCGAGAAGTATACTAACGCATCTCTCGACAGAAATTAAACACTTTCCACCTGGGTATGTAATATACTATTGGGTGGCACAGTGACGTTTCGTCCTACTGTGCGACGGCTGATCGACTGTACTGTATACTCTAGCGTAAACTTTTTGCTACGACCAGCGTAACTTTTTTGCAAATTTAAAGCCTATTTTAAGATGTTAAAAAAAAACTGTTCTAAATATCCAACTGTCTAACTCATTATTTTCAGAGGTCGATATTTTTGGATAGGAACTAGAAGTGTTTTTGGTATGATTAAATATTTATATAAACAAAAAACATTGGTAAATTTAAACAAATAAATTGTAAAAATCATGGGTGACGCCTATGTTTAAACATATTTTATTTTCTTCATATACGTCGCCATCAATTTACAGGTGCATGTGTAAGCACTGTTCACCGCTACGTCGTCCTGCTAAATTCCAAAGCCGCTTGTCGTCGACTGCGAGCGTCGGTGTGCTTAATTAGTAATTCTGCTGCCGCGCCGGTTTGTTTATGCAGGACGTTAAAAGAAAAACAATCCTGTTTTGAGCAGTTTCCGGATTAAATGAAACCGATATTTTTTATTGTTAGAAACAAACTTGCTTCCGCAATTTTTATTGTTAACCGCTATATAAAGTATTTAAAAGCTTACGCAAAAATCGCTTTAAAAGTTACACTTTGCACATTTTGTGTGCAAAGTTTTGTATACAGTTATGTGCTAATTATAAAAGGGGTTGTAAACAAAGGTAACGCAAATGGGCTGCCTAACAAATTATGGTTAAAACTACAATTAATTAAAAAAAATGCAAAATTTTTGTTACACTTTGTATAATGTCAATTTTCACTTTTTATTCTACATGACAGTACTTATATATACCATTTTTTTTTATTTAATTCATAGAGATTTTGAACATTTTTAAAATTTAAAATCAAATCCTTATCCGGTCAAGTTAGCCCGAATAAATAATTTCCCAAAAAGCTAAAAATTCGCATTAGGGATACCATTATAATGAAATTGTAAAAAGTCCCCATCCATCCCATGTGTGCAAAAAATTTTATGCAAAAGTTTGCAAAAATAAGTTTTTTGGATTTTTTAGCAAAACAGTTAGATTTATAATAAAAATAGCCCACACAAAAATTGTAAATCATGCTATTGCCTACAAAAATATTTGTTATACTTTTTTACCTAAAATTTACCATTGCTGAGAAAAAACGATTTACTAAAGTTTTATTTTCTATAGTATGCATGAGTGCGCTGCTTATATACATTATTGGACGCTTAATATAAGTAAAACCCTTAGAAATTGTTAAAAGTTAACAACGGTTTAGAATGTTTAACAAAATGTCAGATTTTAACAGGTTGCCTACTAAAATCATTGAATAACAATGACAATGACGTTTTGTTAAACATTCTAAGCAAATGCTCATTAACAACGCGATCATCACTGCGAATGATAGTTTAAGATAAACTAAAAAGAAACTCAGTTCCTCACTATCGATGGAGGATATCTATTGCACCGTGTAGTCTGGGATCGAAAAGATACATTTAGCAACATAGCAGATAAATATGTTTAGTATATACGCAGACATTTTTGATTAAAAAGTACACCTAGGGAAAACATCCTCACCTTTTGATATTCTCTTTGACCAATTTATGACAGTCCCATCTAGCCCACAGCAATTCTTGTTAAACATACATAATAAGTTTTGGTTCGTTACAAAAATTTACCCTGAACATATTTTAGTCGAGCAAGCTGACAATGACGCTGATGTACTCATCATAGAAACTGCAATTAATTAATTCACTGCAACTGATGTAAATGTTGTTGTTAGTAAAGATGCTGATCTGTTGTATTTTATAATTATTTTATTATTATTATTTAAAACCAGGCAAGGCTCAACAACCATCGCAAATATTTTTAAATTCGAGTTTATCGGCTTATTCTAAATGTAAAAATCACATTTTATTTTTACATGTTATGACTGTCTGTGATACAACCTCTGCAATGTTCCGAAGGCGTTAACAACAGCTTTTTAATTATTTGAAAAACAAGACTTGGGTACATCTGCTAAAGTTTTTGAAGATATTAACTTTACTTCAGAAAGTATACTTACCCACGGAATTTGGTTTCTTCTTACAGTATATGGAGCTCCAAAAAAAGTTACTTGCACAGATAAGTTACGTTACATATCTTATGCAAAACTTAGTTGAAATAAAAAACCTGTGCAATTAGCTTGTCTTCCTCCAACCTCGGCTTTTGCTTAGCAACATTTTTATCAGGTATATTATAAAGTTCAAGTGTGGCTTGGTAATCAGCTGAACCCAGAAGAATAGGGTTGGAAGCTAATTGATAATGCATTGGAACCAATACACACAGTACTTCCACCTGCCAAAGGCCAGTCGTGTACCAATGTTGAATCTCCAACAGAAA